>JAWWLV010000283.1:0-18155 GCA_035041135.1 Platyrinchus mystaceus | reverse complement strand
GGTTTTTGTTCCGGAAATCCACCTGGCAGAACCATCCTCAGCCCCCGGGGGAGGCTGACTGGCAAACCCATGACAACAGGCTAATGGAATTTAGGGGAATTGATATGGGAATGGGTAACAGGGTTTGCTATGTGCAATTGCTGTGTTAAAGGGTAAGGGATAATGAGCTGCTACTTTAAAATCTACAAAATTTAAAAAAAAAAAAATCAAAATTCTAAGGCATCATTATAAAGGCAAAAGACAAAAATATTCATCTTGTTGAATTAACTACTGTAGTTAATTAGTAAAATGAGTAGAGCTTTTTTCTGTTTTCCTTGTTTATAAATTGACTGTCTTAATAATCTGTGAAATCTATGAACATGGACTTTCACAAAATGTTGTTCAAAAAGAAATGTATCCAATAAAGTAGATCAAGTTTTATTGGTAGCTGTATTTCTTTTTATGTACATATGAAAGGACAGGGGGTCTCTTCCATTCTCATTGCATAGACATCTTTAGCAGTAGAAAGCTTAAGTTGCAGTGTGTGCTCTTTCACAGCTGATGAACTATGCTCACTGGTAATAAAAAGCCACCATCATCACTTGGTTTTCTTTGCCTCAAAAGAGGTTTGCTTGACTAAAATTCAGAAAATACAGTAAACTATTAAGTTAAATATCAAGATGTTCCCTTTGTATCTTGAAATGTTAAATAGTAAAAAAAAATTCTTCAGAAGAAGAACAGCATTTTGGGCTAAATATTCAAAAAACCATTTTAAAAAATTTACTGTAGTATTAAAAAACACCTTTTTTCAATAACATACAAACAACAGTTAGAATAAGATTTGCTTAAAAGTTAAGGTAGCTAAGGTAGCTGGTTGTCATTTCAGAATGCTGTAAATACTTGTAACTGGAATATTCTGGCATTTTATGTCTGCTTTTCCCAGGTAATACACAAAGTTTTGAGGACAATTCTTCTGGACAAAGGCTGCAGTTTCTGTAAATTTCATTAAATAAGAAAAAAGGATATAGTAAATAATACACAATACCTGAATACAGGCAGTTTCAGAAGCTAGCAGTTAGAGTCTGAATGCTGTCTAGAAAAATATAAATATTGGAGTTTAATTCCTGTGAGTTGTTTTTGCAAAGCTAAATTGTCTCTGATGTCATCAACTGATAGTAGCTGGTCAAAAGATAAAACGACTTACAAAGTAAAGGCTTCACACTTCCACTCAGATATTACTCTGCATTTTCCCAGAAAGAAGTAAAAAGTGCTCAGATTAAGTACAGTAAAGAAATAATCTATTGACTCTACAAATACACCTGGGTTTTTTTCTAGACATTTTCTTCATCTCTGCTTAACAGTATATGAAATTCTGAACACAATGAAGGTGCTTATCAGGCAGACATTTCTCCTGACTTGACTCTTAAAAATCATCAGTTTGGTTTAGCAGTCAAATAATCCAGATACGGAAATGCAGTAATCAGCAACCTTAGCTAATTAAAAAATATTATTAATTCAAAGGAACATGAAGAAGTATCTTTAGATTGAAGTCAAATTCCTTAGGCATTAAGATTCCAATCAAAAAATTGACTTGACTACAAGCTGAAATGCAAATATCCATTTGTTCCTATTTTCCAGAGAGATTCTTACTTCCATACAAGGAAAACAATTTTCCATTATCATTGGGTTTTTTTAAAGAAAAGCCTTTGCTTCTGTCTGTGCTTATATTTGAAGGCACTAGTAATTTTTTGGCATCTTTTTTTTCTGTTCTGTACTGACCCTCATTATTCCAAGCTGTAGTACAGCCATCCTTTTATTTTCCCAGTCCTGAGTCAACAGGCATACCTTGGCATTATAGCCTCTTAACACAAAATTTCCAGTTTTTCTAAGATGCTGAAGCTGAGCTTAGATGCAGAAATATAAGTTAGAATCAAGCAAACACCACTTTTCTTACTGAGTTTTGTGACAGTTTTAGCTCAGATGAGGCCAAGAAAGAAACCAGCTCTCTATCTTTCTTTTTTGGAATATGAAATTTCTTTCACTCAAATGGTTTCATCTTGCTGAGTCTGATTGCATTCTTTGATATAGACAAACATGTGAGATCACATCTTATGAAACATACTTAAAATTTATTCAAATTGTCTTAGGAACACTTTTGTCTGGAATAAAATTTGGCAAAGGGAAATATAAAAGACAATTACCTGTGTAATTTGGCCTAGAAAGGAGGATTAGGGCTTGAACACTTTTTATTAAAAATACAATTACCACAGATGACTAAGCCAAAACTCATATATAGTTGTGTTTATCAATATGAATAAACTGCTTTGGAGAGTTTCTCTCATTAATAAGCTTATTTTGAAAGGGAAGAAGACCGTATCTATATATCCCACCAACTGATGGAGGTCAAACTTCTTCCATACCTCTGAAAGACTTTGAGTTATCAACTGACAGTAACTCACCTGATAGTTGCTGCTGCTCTTCACTGTAGATCATATTTCTGTCTTCTCAGAATGTTTCAGAATGCATGCAAGCATTTATGGTGTTTTCCAGCCTTCAAATCCCAATTTCAGGATTATCATTTGACCAGGAAAATTTCAAGGCATGTCCACTGAAATTGAAGAATAGACCAGGAAAGAAACACCAAGTGACAATTAAAGGTTATGCAGAAATCTGTAGAAATGGTTCCACAGAACAATTTTAAAAAAATACTGCAACTTGTGTATTTCTTCTACTTGTAAGAAGAAAAAAAATTTTCATCCTACAGAAAGAACTTTTACACTTTTTTTTGCACTGTATTTTTAAGAATTCTTAAATCTGAACTAATTTTAATTTCAGAGCTAAATATTTTTACATATCATATTTCAAGAACTCCCAGTTAACCTCTTTTAGTAAATTTACTCTGGGAATTAAAGGAAAACTTTCCTTCCTTTCAGAATCTAGAATAACATACCCCACTTCTGTATTCTGTAAAGAGTTCCCTTTCTCCTATTGATCTTCGTGTATTGATTCAGTATTTTTTTAAAAGCATACTCTAATGTTGCAACATGACATGATAAATATGGTTTGCACAGAGCCATTTGGAAACAGTACTGCTGCCAAGTAATATGGTTTAAACACCCTTGATCACACAGAAAAGAATTTGAGCCCCAATGAACTGTATCTGGTAAGAAAATTGAGCAAATGTTCTTTTCCTGTTCAGAAAACTTCATTTTCTAAGCTCAAGATTAATAACAGTGTTGGATAGGATTCACGAGACAGGTAATCTCCAGAGAAGCAGAACAGCCTGAAGACAGCAGGTTTCTTATACCTGGAAAAGTAAGGGACATGATGCTTGACTAAGAGTCTGGGCAGTAACTCCTTTCTTAAGAGCTCAGAAATCTTGATTCTCAGCCATCCACCAACATCAATGCAGTGATTATTTCTCATCAATTCAGACAGAAATGAAAGCAGACTGACATCAAAAGAGATGAGGAACTTATAAAAAAAAATAATGACATATCCACACCTAAAATTAATAAAGCTTAGATATCACTAAGGATCATAATATTTTACTGTGGAAACTGAGAATTCAGCATGGAACACCTTCCCACACTGTCTTTGTACTTACAAGGAATCTTTATCCTCTTATTAGAAGATTGTATTTACTGCAGCTCAAGTTGTTTAGGCTGAAAATTTCACTATTGAAAATTTCACTATTGAAAATTTCACTACTGAAAATTTCACTACTTAAAATTTCACTATCTCTTTTCTTTGGTTTGCTACGCTTTATCTCTCTCGGCTATTCAAACACAAGATTCATTTGCAAAAGTATTCCTCAAGATTTCAACTGCAGGAAAGACATTGCTCTACCATATTTCCTTTTCCATTCACCTTCCTCTACTTGTGTTGTTTTCTTCCATGATCCACAAATTGGTTCATTTCTTTTCTTACAAGTCCTGTAGTCACAAGGCAAACAAGTTCAACTTTCGAAACCAGCACAAACAATATTCACTTTCTCTGTATACATTAATTTTCTGCTGTTTCAGTTGGATCATTGTGTTTCAGTCAAGATGAATATTTATGATTGGTCTTCCAATTTCTATAAGTGAGTATTAACAAAATGAAAAATAACAAGAGCAGCAAATATACTGACTAGTGAAAGGGTAAATGTTAGAAAATGCTCAGCTTTTGTTGGCTGTCTCAGCCCCTCATTAATCTAACAAGAATGAAGGCTATGTATCTGGTCACTGAAACAGAGAAAGAGTTTAAAAAAAAAGGTAAATTCGTGGTAGTAAGCCTCCATTACTTAAACTTACAGTGACAAATCCTCTGAATTTTTCAACCTTTAACATTTCAGTAGTCATAGGTCAAGATGGTTCTCTTAATATTTCAGACAAAGTCAAGATAAGATAAATTGACAAACTAGGTTCACTCAAAGACCTCACAGTGACTGTCAGTACTGGCTGCGGTACACTGCTTGGGAAGGTCTGCTCTAAACAGCCAGTCAGGAGGTCAAACCCTCTAAAGACTGGAGTCATAGAAAAGGTAAACTATTGCTGCTAACACTTCTAGAAGTGGGCATGTAAGTCACCTTTTTATTTGTCATAGTAACTTCTTACTTAAGGTTCTCAGTCAAATCTATTTTGCTTTTCTTTTGATTTTTTTGTTTCTTCAAACTAGTACAATATTTTCTACAAAGTCTACGAACAGTATACATCAACTCCTTGAAAACAAGGGTGTTCCTTTGTGCGACTCTGCTGATGTTTATTGTATGTGTTTGTTCTATGTTTTGTTGCTGCAAGGACAAAATAGGCTTTTGAAAATATTTTGAAAACTGGTTCAAAAAGGTTCAACTAGACATGGCTCTGTTTAATAGATGAAACAAGGAAAAATTATGATGTATAATGACAGAAGCTGATGTGTTTCTTTAAGCAGTAAATTGTATGGCTATCCCCACAAAATCATCTAACTGAAGTGGGAAGTCCTTTTCCATCCTCCAGCAGGAGAATTTTACTTACTCTATGATATTTTGTATGCCAATTTCAGTTCAGTGTTTTCTACAGCAATCTGGTTGTTGCTGTTACTTATTCCCATATTGCTGGAATGGGATTTTGTAGCTGTTTGGTGCTTGTTTGTCTTTTCTTTAACTCAGCAGCTGTAAAAACCTTGTGGAACCTTTCATGTCACAGAAGTCACCATGGAAAATGCCAGTCATAAGCACTGAAATTGTTTTCAATTTCTGTGATATTTTCTCCTCTCCACTCTGCAATCAACAAAACACCAGAGTTATTAAATACCACCCATAAATATGTCTTTTTTCTAAATATCAAGTGACAGATATTTATAAATTGTTATTAAATGAATGTGGCTTTTAGGTTTTCTTCTGCAGTCGGTATTAAATCAGTCTTCTCTATGATAATGGAGTCTGTAGTTAAAAATACTACAAGATGTATGTATCCATCAAGATTAAAAATATTCATGTGACTTTTATCTAATGATTTATTGCTCCTTCAGAGGCGTTTTGACAGCCATATGGTGTTTCAAGGAATTATTACAAGATTTAATGTGAAAATTTTAAACTAATACAGTGATGCTGCACATGAAGTTATCCGCTTGAGATCATAAATCATGAAGTATTATGGCCTAGAATGAAATGAATAATTGTAGTACTCAGAAATGGCAGGAAAACCTCCATGTTGTCAAAAAAGATATCACTGCAAAATGCATGCTCTCAGAAAACATGTTCATAGAGTATTCTTTATGCTATAGATCACACAGATGTTGTTTCTGGCTAGTCTGACAAGAAGCTATTCAAATATGTACATCCATGGATGCTGTTATGCATCAAACCTGGTGAAATTGAGTGCTCAAAGGGAACAGATATTAAGAGAACCCAGCAGAACCCATTCCAGTTTTGTTTTTTATCTACCAGAGCACAGAGGTTATGCACCTCTTTATGTAACACAGGTGTGAACATAGCAAATAACAATAATGACAATACAACAAACGTATGCATAGCTAGTGAGCTTGTATGATTGGTAGTAAGATAAATCATACCTGCATTACCAGATTCTATCTTTGGCTTCTACTTTTGAATGCAGAACCTGTCCTGATTTATTTTTGCATGCTCCTACTAAAACTAAGTAAAAAATTAGATAGTTTTGGATTAGATAGTTTTGTATGAACAGACCCCACCTCTTCTTAACTTTTATATAATTACAAATTCAGACTATTTACACCAGATAAATTGACTTTGCACTAAACTGTTGTTTTCTAAGCTCTCAAAATTGTTACTGAATTGTTTCTGCACCTAAAAAATCCATAGAAGCTATAGAATATATTTGGTGAGAGAAAACAATCCTATACATTGCTTCTATAGGAAAATAAAGGCAAATATAATGTAAGTGGTTCTCCACCCAGAACATCATTCTGTATGAAGTAATTAACCTTGTAATATTTTGTAACTTTGTATCATGAAGCCAGCAACTGAGATTATGTGAACTCAAATTTTGATAGGGATTCTGAGCCTTCCTGTAACATATTCGTATTTGCCATATTCGTTAGATGTTATGGTTAGTTAGGTCCTTCCTTCTTTCAGCAGTTCTTTCCAATTGTGACAGTACCCTGCAATGTTCTGGGAGAATAGCATATTTGGAAAGCCTACAAGTTCCTACAAGTTGGATACTATAATAAAATAAACAAACAAAAACAAACAAATCAACCCCCCAAAAAACACACACAAAAAAAACCCCCACACCAACCACAACAACAAAAAACCCTAATGCATTGTCATCCCTTTGCCAGTGTGAGATTACTCCCTACATTATTGCTCATCAGTGTTACAAAAAAAAATAATTTTTTTAAAAAAGGACTCCAAATTAAACTATGAGAATTATCATTATAACCTTTTTTTAACAAGTAATTTGCATGTTACTCCTATACTTGGAAATTCTTCTGTGTCCACTCAGCAAAAAAAAGCCAAATAAAATATTCAGGTAAAAACCCTGTGTTATCATTCTGCATAAGAGTACAAATTCTTATAGTCACTCTAATAATTTGAGACTATTAATACTAACTTTGGGTGAGATGCCTTGGTTTCCAGAGACAATGGGAAAGACCAATTAAACTTATTTTAAAACTGGAGTCCTACCTCCTTATAGGCAAAGTGTCACTTTGAATTTCCCATTACCTTGAAGGAACTAAGCATCACCTTTAGAAGAGAAGCAGTTTACTCTTTGTTTTAGTTCTTTATCTTATTTTTTTGCCCATCAGTTCTTCAGAAATATTCTATCTTCATCTCCAATCACTGCATTCCAAAGTCAAATACATGCAGCAGATAGGGCAATATCCTGTGTTTTTCACTGATAGTGCTGGAAATGTGAAGAGTGAGATGTATTTTGAGGAAAGAGCCCTATGTGAGTACCTTCAGAATAACATGTTCATAATAAGTCAATAGCATGTTCAGGTACTGAAGTGTGAGGGAAAGACTCTGACTATATAATATGCAGTGGTTAAAACCAGTTCAGTTACAGCAGTGCCAGTGGAGTCACCCTTGACTGGCACTGATGTATCATACAGACTTTGCCCTTTTGGGCTTCAGGCTGCCCAGTGAAAACCCTCCATAAGCACTAAATGACTTTTTGGAAACCAGCTGCCCATAGCAGTGTGTCTAAATTACAAAAGGAAGTTTTATCAGAGCTGATGTAATATTCAATAATAGCCAAACTAAGTTAAGCTTCATTATTAAAGGCTTCATTTAAGATTCTATCAGGAATTACTGAACTTCATGTTTCCTGCAGTGGATGGCATTTCAGCAGCTAAGCTTCAGAGGATTGCCATTAACAGATGATGTCAAGTGTAGAGAATATTCAGTGGTTGCTTGTTGCTTATACCTGTCAAACACATGCCCAAGGAGCCCATTACAAAGACTATGGGATTTTCTCAAGCTCTATAAGCCATTCAGGACAAACACACATTTGTTTAACAAACTCTGAGCACCAATGTATCTATGTAAAAATCTAAATAAAACAATAAAGATGCAATTTTAACCTAGGGCTAGTGATTCAATACTTTTTTTTCCCCTCAAAGTTAACTAAATGTGAAGTAATGTTATGGGAGTTAAGTTTGAACCTTGTCTTTGTCAGATAAAACATCAAAAGAGCTGCTTGGTTTTGCATCAGGTACTTTTCAGTTTACTCATGTTTGACCTTCTCCCTATATATAAATAGTCCTCTGAACATGTAGGTTTCAAATATAAAGAAAATCTTTAGGTAGGGCAGATAAATGCTTCCTGGGTATGTGATGCTATTCATCTGCTTAAAATTAAGCTTATGCATGTGTGTCATCACTAATTGTAAATAAATAATCACTGTAGACACACTGCTTCTCGGTCATTTCATTAGGTTATAATAGTGATAATAGCTGTGGCTCTAATTCCACAGAAAAACTTGAAGTCCATAGTGGCAAATTGTCCTGGTTTCAGCTACGATAAAGTCAATTTTTTTCTCAGTAGTTGTTACAGTGTTGTGTTTTGGATTTGGAATGAGAATGGTGATAACACACTGATCTTTTGGGTTTTTTTTTGTTTATCCTAAGTCAAGAACTGGTTTGGGGTTTTTTTTGTCTCTGCCAATGAGAAGGTAGGCAAAAGAAACTGGGAGGGAGCCCAGCCAGGGCAGGTGACCCAAACTGACCAAAGGGACATTTCACAACATAGAACATCATGCACAGAATATAAACTGGGGGGACTTATTTTGAACAGGGGCTGATCTGGGTTTGGGAAGGGGAGTCTGGCATCGGTCAGTGGGTAGTGAGCAATTGTGTTGTGCATTGCTTGTTTCTTCCCTTATTATTATAATAATTATTATAATAATTATTATAATTTACCATTATTACTGCATTTTTATTTTATTTTTGATTATTAAACTGTTCTTATCACAACCTATAAGTTTTACTTTGATTCTCTTCCCCATTCCACTAGGGTGCTGTGGGAGAGAGGGAGGTTCAGAAAACGGCTCTGTGGTGCTTTTACTTCCAGCTGCACTTAAACCACTAACAAAGTCATCATAAATTCCCCTTTGTCGAGCTAACAGTGAGGCTATTTCTATAATATTAGGCAAAGCTTCTTTATTTTTTCATTTAGTCAAACTTTGCAAACTTTCCTGAAACACTTGGTGAAGGTTTTCAATACAGTGGAAGGCATAAACTTACTATGTTTATTGCAGTCAAAATTTTACCTGAAGATGGTAAAGGACAAACTTTTAAAGGTAAAGTTCAAAACCTATAAGGCAGGCCCACTGGGAGGAAAGCCAAATATCATGGTCTAAAGGATGTTTTTCTTCCTATAACAGAAAAGAGATATTGAATGCAGAAATATGAAACACATAGTAGCCATGTAAACATTTAAAGCTTTCTACCTTTATGTATGGTAGGAGCTATGCTATTTATATGTGAATTGCTTCACATATTGTTCATTTACTATGGAAAGCAGAAATTTTAGTAACAAGAAAAAACCCCTAAATCTATCAATAATACACAAACAATATAGTTAGGGATATCAAAATATGAGTTCCATTAAATGTGTGTTTAGCTTTCAAACAACAATCCTTGGTGTTAGATATATTTACTAGCGTCATCCAGGGAAATATTCCAGAACCACAGTGTCTGAGAAAGCATATTTACCCTAAATAAGAAATTGAAAGAGGTTTCCAGACAAAACAAATTCCTATGAAAATTATAAAATACAGTAAAGCAACTGTATAGGGTGATAGGGTGAGATAGGCTGAACAAAGTAAATCATCTAACCACATTTACAAGATGAGTACAAAATCAGTATCTCTAACTGTGTATTGATCTGATAAGAATAGTTAACCTATGAGCCTGTTTTTCCATTTCCAAGTATTTGTTAAGATCCAAGAGATGCCTCTACTTTAATTAAGGTACGAACAAGACTGTATGCTGAAGTCAATAGAACAGATTTTATTTAACAGTAAAATGTGAGTTAGAGAGATAGAATGAAATAGAAAAGAGAGGAGAGGGAGAGAGAGAGAGAGACATATTAAGCAGAAGATAGTCACTACCCATATATCTGTTGGTCCTTCTTCACCCTGAGCTTCTCAGTGGTGGGGGTCCTGAGGTCATTCAAAACTTTTTACAGTTTATACATTTTAGCAAACAAAGGAATTAATGCTCATTGGCTACACAGTTCTCTAATTCTATTGGTTAAATGATTCTCTTGCTTCTAATGCTAACTAGTCCCATGCTCAGTTGTTCTTCTGTTGAGTCAGCGGGTTCCTTGGGTCGGTGGGTTGTGAGCTGGTGGTCATGATCTCCCCCTGGAATTACCTTTTACACAGTCCAAGCTGATTTTAGCACGGTTGCTGAGTGGTGGCCCATAAATTCTGCCATTACCAGTGATACCTTCTTCTCCCCCAGGTTTGTTTACCTGTCCCTAGGCCTGAGATAATGCTCAGTAACACCTTTCTCTGATCTCAAGTTCTCATCATGTGTCTTAACTTACATTGCAAGTTTCAGGTATTTGAGGTGGGGTGACTTCAGTGGTCATTGCTGGTCACGGATGCCACATGTCCCAGCCCAGATAAATGACATCTGTAACCCTTCCCTTGTCCATTGGTGTAGTCCCTCCATCATAGAAGGCCACTAGGCTGGTCCTGCAGGATTTGCCCTTGGTGAAGCCGTACTGGCTGTCTTGGGTTATTTCCCTGTTCTCCCTGTGCCTTAGCAGAATTTCTGTGAGGAATTGTGCCATGATCTTTCCAGGCACAGAGGTCCGCTGACAGATTCATAATTCCCAGGGTCCTACTTTCTACCCTTTTTAAATATGGACACAATGTTTCCTTTTTTCCCAGTTACCTGTGACTTCAACTGACTGCCATGACTTTTCCAATATCATGGAGAGTGGCTTAGCAACTGCATCAGCCAATTCCCCCAGGACTATGGGATGCATCTCATTGCATCCCAGAGATTTATGTGTGTTCAGGTTCCTCATGTGGTCCTGAACCTGATCTCTTACAGTGGGAGAGACGTTGCTCCCCCAGACACCATCCTGCTGTCCACCCACTCAAGGTGTATGGGAAGAGAGGTTGCCATTGAAGACTGAGGAAAAAAGTTGTTGAGTACCTCAGCCCCCTCCTCACCTGTTGTTACCAGTTTTCCAGCACTGTTTATGGTCTCTGACCTTCCTCTTCTGTTAACATACCTGTAGAAGCCCTTCCTTTTACTCTTTGTATTCTTGCTAAGTTCAGTTCCAGATTCCCCTTGGCCTTCCTTACTCCTATTGTTGTTTGTTATACTCATCTCTCTTGAGGTGGCTGGGTATTTATAAGTGCTTCCTGCCTGTGGGGTGGGAAAGGGCACTTACCTGTTCCCTGTTGAAGTCAGAACTCTCGCTCTCTAATGCTTACAGTACCAAGCATCTGCTCCAAGGCAATGCAGACATGCAGCAGATACAGCCCTACATCCTTTCACAAAACAAATGGAGACTATTTGCTTCTGAATCTACATAGCACACAGGATTTTTAATTCATCAGAATATAATAACTTGTATATTAGATTAATAAATCTCAACAGAATAAGTTTTTCTAATGCACCTTCACCTGTATTGCCACTTACTTGAGACTTCAGACCAATTAGGAGAGGAGTTCCTTTAGCATTTATGTTGGATGCAAAATCTAATATACAAGCCTGTGCAGCAGAAATATTACACTATAATCCATTAAAGGTAGTTTGCACTCAGGCACCTTGCAAAGACAAATGTTTCATAAAATGATATCACACATTTTTATTCTAATTTTATGTCACAATCATCGAGCCAGGATTTTCTCATTGTTTAAAAAATATGTGTCATACTATTAGTGTCAAGGTACCTGAAAAGTATCAGGTGTTTAAGTCAGGAATGCCCAATATGTGTGTTAGTCATTTCCACAGTGAACAGAGTTCCATTTTATTTCAACACTTCAAAAATCCATGTATATAATAAAACATAAACCATAACAATGCCTAGAACTTCTAACCAAGCAAAGATAATATTAGCACTTATACACAAAGTTACACACTTGCAACAAGAGTGAAACCAAGTGGCTTATCCAGCATCACCAATTTGCATCAGCATAAAGACTACAGTCTAATCAAGCCTCAGATGTGAGCCTTGCCAGATAGTATCTCTGGATAGACAAGCATTTGCCTTAGTTTAGAGAATAAACTCTAACTCCCAAATCAGCTGGATTGGTTCAGGACTCATACAGCATGGGAGCATAGATCACAGTAAGGTCTTCTACACAATCCAGGCTATAAATGTAGCTATGGCTTTTATTAACATTACTGCTTCATTTTCCATGTTTCCAAAATGCCTGATTTTCTCTTTGATTCTCCTCTCAAGAGTCCTTCCTTATACAAGTTAGGAGAACAACAAATGTTTAAAATAAAAATAGGATCTCTCCATCAAGTTCCTTGGCTTTCTTAGGTACCCTTGACCCATGATTCAAAGAGCTGCTGTTTTTTGTCCAAAGAAAGGCAGGGATCACACATACCAAAGTGACTGAGCAATGTTTCAAGATAATGACGTGTTTAAAGATAAATAGATATATATCTTCAGATGAAATAACTCTGATTTCAACAACATTAATGCAACCCACAAGAAAACGCAGCAGGCACACGCTTGACATTTTGTATTTGAAATATATTGTGCCATGATTTGAACAGGACTTTAAAGACTATTTCAGGTGCTGTATAGCTGAAAAATGCCAACATAATGCCATACTGGCAAACATTGCATCTTGGAAAACATTCTCACTCACGTTCATTAACCTAATACACTTTTTAATGCATTAATCTACTATCTTTCTTTGCTGCACAGTGCGAACACAGCCTTGAAATCCTCATTTGAACAAATATTTCATCAACTCATAAGAGTCTATGAAAGCTAAAAAGTATTACAGCCAGAACCAGACTTTTCTGCTTTCAATGTCTCCATATGGAGTTCAAATCTGGTTTTCCCTTTATTAAAAATATAATATAGTATGATTAAAACCATATTTGTCATTCCTTTGAAAATAATGTCAAAAGCAACAAATATTCTCTTTCTACACAGAAGACATGTCTTTATGTTAAAATTAGTATATAATTTTTGCAAATCTCCAAATAATATTTAATGTTAAAATAGGTTATCATCACTATATTCACAGTCACCACAAGGATTCTAAGCAACAGTCTAAGAAAGCCTAAAAACTACTCTTTCTGACAAACCTAGGAATGCTTTTAAGCCACTTTTCATGTTGTGAGTTGAAAAATTGTGCCTTTCACTATTCTTAACTGTCTAGTAATTCTAAAAAAACCTGAATTTTCAGTTTTGGAATGCTTCCTGCATTCAGTAGCTCATACTGAGCTGAATCACATTGAGCCTTGTTCTTCTGCCATCAAAAACTAGCAGCAAAACAACCCTGAGAATCATACTGAAGACATTAAAATACTTTACTTTCTTTCTCTACTTTTTGCTTGTACTCTCTTTTTTTTTCTTTTTTTTTTTTTTAGTACAAGGGTGCCAAAATTAAGCTTGTTGGAGAACATTCTGCTTGTGGCTATAACACGCAATAAAATGGAGAAAGGATATTTAACTCCTGTTCTTATAATTGTTAATGTTGCTTTATAACTTTTAATACTTCCGTATTACACCAGAGAGTAATAGAGCCTTCTATTGCCAATTATGTCTTTTAACACCAAATTTGGAAGACGTCTGATTCATTGATTATATTGATGAACTGTTTTAATTAATATTTCTGGGTTGTGCATTAAAAATAATAATTCGATTTTCATGAAATAAGAGGTCCAAGCTGGAGGAAAAGCCACTTCAGACAGTTAACAAGTGTTACCTCTACACAGTTAATAACTTGTTTTAGTGACACTGATGGTTCATTTAAATAATTTTAAAAGATTAATACTTCATCTAATTTTTTTAATTAGTTTTTAGAAGCCCAAGTATGCATGCTTGAGGCATCTAAATTGATGCTCTTATACAATAAAAACACTGTCACACTTTCATTACTTACAGTCTCTGTGTAGTTGAACTATCTGATTTCTTGTCTCAGACTTTGGTTTCCAGGATCAGTGTTTGGGGTTCAGGGAACAAAAAACACTGCTGATTGTGTAACAACCCAAGAGACAGTTTAGATAGCCCATCATTACCTGAAAAATTCAGACATAGACCCAAAGAATTCACATACAGTGTGAACTTATTTTAATTCATAAGATAGACACCCTGTACATGTAGTTCCTTTTCATGTGCAGTGCTCTGCACCAAGACTAAGATTTACAGGATACAGAGTACATCTTCATTTCAATATATGCCTTATGGCAAACTGTATTCACTCTCAGTAGCAAAAAGCAGGAGAGGTCATAAATCCTGGTTGAGATATGTGGACTGAAAAAGGAGAAGTCCTATCAAATGTTAATGAAATGAACTGGTTTATCTCTCTGTTGGTTAATACTTTTTGAGTTACATTAAAAAATTATCAAGACAGTTTTCTGCTGGGGGGCATGTATATTCTACAAAAGAACTAATTACAGAGGTTGCAATTAACAAATTTTCACTTTCTTCTTCAATCTCTAACAACATGAATTCCAAAATCAGTTTGAATAATCTTTCCCACAAAGGCTTTGAAACTGTAAAGAGTACTTTTCCAAAAAGTTTTCAAAGGGCCTACATTATTGCCCTGCCCAAAAATTCAGAACTCATCATATTAAATGTCAGGTTGTGTTATCTGACATCATCAGACCTCTACTGAAAAATGAGTAAGTCATTCATTCATAACTCCTTCACAGTCAGAGATCTCACAGGGTCAGATTCCTTTTCAATGGTATTTTGTATGACCGTCAGCTTTCTGCTTGACTGCTGAGAGTGCAGGTAATTACAGTAGATTATTTCCTATTTCTCTCAACGTTTCTCTCAGTAGGCATCTTCCAACTGTCTCCCGCAGGTGATTAGAGCTGTTAGATCCTATTGTAAAAAGTCTAACAATAATTTCTTAAAGAACTATTCAGTATCGCAATATTACTAAAATATTGCTCAATCAGATTTACATTTATGCTATTTTAGGTATCTACTCAGAAATCACCATGTTGTCACACATTTTCCGGTATATTATAACATATTACTACATGTATGCACCCAGAAACCATACTGATCTTCTATAAAGCATTCACATGTACCTCTGTTTAAATCATAAGGTAAGGAAATGCCCTCTTATTAAAGGGCCATGAAGGTCCCAAGAGGTTATGCAGTTATTTGATCAAAGGAGACAGTGATTTGTAAATATTATGTCTACAGCTGTCTTTGGTATATTATCAGGAGAGACAATAAAAGCATCTAGCAGCCATACCTCTGCCACTTTGAACAGTTGCTCACTAGAGCCTTAAAATCTTACATCTTTGTCTCTTGTTATGGGCCTGTCCTGATGATCTCTAACCTCCTAAACTGTTCTCATCCATATATTTCATAATCCTTATGACTTAATCACTACTGCTTTTCTCCTACTAGCATCCTAGTTTTCAGTATTTACTAGCATTTCAGTAAAATCATGGAGGTAATCGTCATTACCAGAATTTGGGTGTCTGCTCTTCTGCTAAACATTCAGGTAAGAAAAGCAGAACAACCTCAGGAGGGAAAGAAGACTGGAGAGTAAATTTTAGCATTTTCTGGTCCAAGTGAGAAAAATCTTTTCTTGTTATCAAAATTTTAAAAGTCAAGTGCATTCACACTTGACAATAACTTTGCTCACTACATTAAAAGAGTTAAATTATGACTTTATTGAATGGCTGAGACAGTCAGCACTGCAGCATGTCACTTAAATTGAAACAGATCAGTGACGAACAGTAATACAAACTGGGGAGTAACTATCTCCTCAGAGATAATCAGAGTCAGCAAATCAAATGCAAGTATCTAAATATAAACCTGTATGAAACTCTGATAATTCCCAGGCTTCTGCACACTATTTTTCCCCTGTTTTATCTTATGTGATAAAGTGTATAATCAAAATAAACCAACAAACAAAACCCCCTCAGTTATTTCTTCATTATAAAATTCGGAATACTTAGGGTTTCATTTCAGAAAACGTATTCCTTTTACAATCAATTCTTACCTGACATTATGAGGTAGATTAGTAAGATTACCTTGGGTCTATGATGTATTCTAACTTTAATCTTATTGATCCATTACTCATCCATCAGTTATACCAGGAAGTCTTATCATTTGTTTGCTCAAATTTTCCCCCTTGTTTTTGTATTACCAATTTTTCAGTGATGAGTCTAAATTCAGGAACATAAATACATAACTAGTGGCAGGTGTGATCTGAATATTTAAACAAACATCTTTCTGTAAATAATAAGCTCTCTAATAGTTTCAGTTATGTCAGTTTCATGATTTAAATTGCATTCAAATTAACTTTTGGATGCAAATCTGATTTTTCCTTTTAACTGCCAAGACACTAGAGAAGGAAGGCCTAATTAGAGGGACCAGAGTGGGTAAACAGGGAATAGATCTGAAACATTTGGACATATGGAAATTTTGTAGTCTTCACTTCTTGGAAATAAAATAAAAGCATTGGTATTATACTTCACCTTAGAAAAATATATAACTATTAAAATCATTGAGTAGTTTAATTTAAAAAAATAAAGCTCCCTGGAAAATACATTTCTTTACACATCTTCATATTACAAATAGCTAATTTATCTGATAATTGCATTTATAAAGTATACAGAATATATGTTACAGATTGTTTAAGAAATATACCTTTCAGATTTTAATTACTATCTGTTTTGGCTGTTTCAGAAAAATGTTTTATGTTGCACATTTTTCCTCACAGAAGTGTTTGTACTGCCCCATTCAGCCACCCGCACTATCCAAGGATCTTAGTAAAACACCAAAGGTCTAATCTAAATCCCCCAAAGCTACTCATTCTTGTATGCGGAATAATCAGTTGTACCTGGCCAATCAACAATAGCTCACAATCAAAACCGAAGGTTAGCTGCCAATTTGGTTATACCATTTACAACAGTGATAATGCTCAGTCAATGGCAGTCAGTAAAATCAGTACTTTAAGAATGAAAAAGATGTAGGAGAAAAGTCTTTGGCAGTACATGGCAGGGGAAAAGAGTGTTACTTAGCTAGTCTACAATCTTCTTTAATAGCTAGTCCTGTAGCTTTCCTTTCAACTCATTGTAAGTGAATCAGTATGTGGCACAATCCATACACAATGAATCATCAGTAACAGACAATGTCTTACATAAAGGATACTTGATTTTGGAATGCCATTATCATCACCTGTATATTCAAATGGATTCTTACAAGGGAAGTATTCACTAATCTGACAGTCAAGGGTGTCAAATCAGGACTTCTTTCAAATCTAGATGAATAAAACTTACCTCTGGAGCAGAAGGAAGATAAAATGGTTAGACATTGAAAAGGTCCTCCCAGAACAAAACAAAATGTTGGCCTTTCAATCATGATAGCCTGGATATGCACACAGAATATACATATGTATGTGTATGTTCATGCCAACCATGAGTTTTCAGCTTATTGAAAATAGGCAGGCAGACTACTGAAAGAACTTAAAGAGACAGCTCAGTAATAATCAGTGAATTATAAAAATTTAGACTGTAACTCTAAGCCTTTTTCTCTGTTGAAACCAGCATCTTGTCAGACCTGTTCCTGGACACTAAATAGGGAAGCTGCCATGGCCTCACACTTTGCCATGTGCTGTTTTGTTATTGCTGCTAACAGAGGACTCAAGGTATATTGAACACATTCTCTGACTTTTTCTGTCACCAGCATTTGCCCCATCTTTTCAGACAGCAGCTGAAAGCAAGACATTTCAAGGTTCTCTGATCAGTTTGTCCCTTTTTCCAGGTCTGATATGGTTTAGAGATGGCTCCTTGCCAGTTCTCCAAACCCTACCACAAGAAGTTCCCCCCCCCACCCCAAGGGAGAAGCGGGGAAAAAGTAAAAAAAACCAAGAGGACCGAAACGAGAGACCGCTAAAGCAATATATATATATAAATATATTTACTTATATATAATTATATACAATTTAAATATATATTCAATTCTACAAGGGAAAGGGAACGGGGAAGGGAATAAAAAGGAACAAAACCCAAAATGAAATATATATATCCCGATCAATAGCCCA
>JAWWLV010000282.1:7981-18214 GCA_035041135.1 Platyrinchus mystaceus | reverse complement strand
GGGCTGCCGGGGGTTGTTGTGGCCAAAGTGCAGGACCCGGCACTTGGCCTGGTTGAACCTCATCCCGTTGGAATCAGCCCATGGATCCAGCTTGTCCAGGTCCCTCTGCAGAGCCCTCCTGCCTTCCAGCAGATCAACACTTCCCCTCAGCTTGGTGTCATCTGCAAATTTACTGATGGTTCACTCGATCCCCTCATCCAGATCATCAATAAAGATATTAGACAGAACTGGGCCCAGCTCTGATCCCTGGGGACACCACTGGTGATCGGCCACCAACTGGCAGAGGAGAAGAAAGTCATGAGGATATGAATCAAACTCAGTGGGGTGAGACCTCTGCTGTTGAACATTTGCTGTCTGCAACATGTAATCACAAGCTAATCACCCCAAAATCACCTCAGAGTCAGTAAAGATTGACTTCTTGTATCCACAGACTCAATAACATGAATTATCTGACAAAATGCTGGTGCCTTCTTCTAGTTGAGTGGAATAATTGACACCTTAAACAACACTGAATTTATTGACTCACTTTCTCTTGAGTCCAGGGAGCCTGGTGGAACTGGTGCCAAGACAAATTCCTCCACTCCACTTACTCACAGTTACCCCTACTCGTGTGATAAATGCAGCCCTGTGAAGTATTCATTGATACTTTGGAAGGAAATAAAGAATGAATTATATTATTCAATTCCCAAGCCCAGCTTTATGTGGAACATCACGTGCAGCTCCAATCACAAGGGATAAATCCCACCATGAACTGGTGCTACCAAAAAAAAAATAATGAGGGTTTTGGGGCCAGGAGAACCTCTGTGAGACAAGTTCATGCAGCTCAACAAAGGAATGGCTGGGAATGGATTGTCTGCTGCCTATAAATACACTTTGGGAGGCAAATGCCAAGGAAGGAGAATTGTTTGGACTAAAGGACATCACTGGCAAAAGAACAAACAGATCTAAATCAGCTGTGAACAAAGCCAGGAGGGAAAATGGGAAATTGCAGCTGATTAGAAGAACCTGCCATGGGGAGGAACAGAATTAAACACTTTCTGTCACAGAGGACATTGATTAAAAAAAGGATTTGGGACCATGGTGGCTGTTGCCATAGGGGCACCAGATGTACTCTGCCAGTGCTATTTCGAGCTTCTCACATATTCATGGGACATCTTTTGTGCCTCAAGTGCCACAAAGATGGTCAGAGGGCTCCTCTTTATGAGAAAAGGCTGAGGAGAATTAGGGTTGTTCAGCCTGGAGAAGAGGAGGCTCCAGGGATACCTTGTGACACCTTCCAGTACATAAATGGGGGGGCTCCAAGAGAGCTGGAGAGGGACTTGGGACAAGGTGTGGAATAACAGGACAAGAGGGATGGCTTCATACTGACAGAGGGCAGGGTTAGCTGGGATATTGGGAAGAAATTCTTTCCTGGGAGAGTGGTGAGTGGCTGGAATGGAATTCCCAGACAAGCTGTAGCTGCCCCATCCCTGGAAGTATCCAAGACCAGCTTGGAGCAACCTGGGCTAGTGGAAGGTGTCCCTGCCCATGGCAGGGGGTTGCAATGAGATGATCTTTCAGGTCCCTTCCACCTCAGGCCATTTTATGAATCTGTGATTCTCAAACAATCCCTTTTCCCTCCAAATTTCCCTTTCACAGTGTTTTCCTGAGCTTCCCACAGCCCAACCTGGGGAAGGAGAAATTTACCTCAACAAACACGAACAGATTGAACCAGCTGCTCATCTGACTTTGTTATTATTATGCTGAATTGCCTCGAAGTTCCTTGCCCAGCCTTCCCTTTGGCTGCCACTCAAGCAAGGGGTAAGAAGAGACAAAACCCACCAGCTGATGGAAGAATAAATCCCCTCCGACACAATCAGCATCTCCTGCTAATTGTTCCTGGCTCATTCTGACCAGCAATTAGTTTTAATAGCCGAGCTAAGTGAGGTCTGATGATGTGATATCACCATCAATCACATGAATGACCCATCTGCTGGGGAGCCGAGGGAAAGTGTCATCGAGACCGACCTCAGCCCGTGTTGTGACTGTCAACTCACGGCCCTGCTGCTGTTTTCTGTGTTCAGGAGCAGTTGATTCAAGCCTGAGTTTTATTTTTAGCCAAGCTGACACCCACCCTGTCCAAATTTCAGCTCTTGCCACCAGCATTTAAACTGGTCCTGTTGAAAGCAGGAATGAGAAACCCCCAGATGGCAGGTCAGGCCACAGAGGGGCTGAATTGTCCCTGGAAAGCTCTCAGCATTCCTTGATGGAAGCACAGCAGCCAAGTAATGCAGGTACTTCGTTTCAGTGCTTAAAACCAGGTGGGTTTGAGCTGGGCCTCTGTGCACTTGGAGCACGAGAAGAGCTGAATTCATCACTGTCACAGTCAGAAAAGTCTGTTTGCTTGAAATATTTTCCTGGCCCTGTCATAGAAACTACACCAAACTTTCCATTTATTAGAATATTTATCCTCAATTAGAGCAATACAAGTGTTATTAAGCTTGGTTGAAGCCTCAAAATACTGTTTCGTGGGGAATGTCAATGATTTAAAACAAGTGTTGTAAAAATCAGCATAGAAATAAATAAATATTAAAATATACTCTGCAAAACAGGGTTTCTGAGGAAGGCCCAAAATTCTGCCTTCTATTTTAAGTTCTGATCATTGCTGGTGCACGATGTGGATCTTATTTCATGGTGGCAATAGAGCCATGGAATGGTTTGGGTTGGAAGGGACCTTTAAGATCATCTCATTCCACCCCCCTGCCACTATCCCAGGTTGCTGCAAGCCCCACCTAACCTGGCCTTGATAATTAATGTGCTGCTTAGATTTTTAATGAGATGATTCATCCCCGAGTCTCCAAACTTGTTAAAAGTTGGCCCGACTATCAGACAGGGAAAATGAGGCACAAATGATTTGGTAACTAAGAGCTTAGTGATAAACCCTCCACAAATCCTCCCCTAAACCCTCCTTTTGACTCAGGTACCTCCTTTTCCTCCTTTTCCCCCAGATAATGGGATGATGATCCCTCTCTCCCTTGGTGAATGCAACAAAAACCAGGGAATCATGGAGTTATTTAGGTTGGAAAAGCCCTCCAAGATCATCAAGTCTAATTAATCCCCCAGCTGGGAACTAAACTATGTCCTCAAGTGCCACATCCACACCCCTCCAGGGTTTTCCATCCCTGTGGGAATCACTGCAGCAGGTCTGACTGGCATCAAAAGCTCAAACAAAACCAGGTTTGGATATTAAAACAGTCCTCTAGGACAGCTGGGAATATTGCAAATGAGCTTAAAAAGTTAACTAATTACCCTGTAAGGGTCTCCGGGTTTGTGTTGTGACACAGTTCAGAAATACAGGTACTTTATCCCAAGGTATTTTATCCCTCAGATTGGGTCCTTCCCTCTAAATGGCTGGGATAGGCAGAGAGTGTTGGACTGGAGAAACCCCCTGCCCAAAAATCACCCTTTCAAAAATCGCTATTTAAAAAACCGCTCGAAATGAAAAGGATCAAAGAACCACAGGAACCCCCCAAACAGCTGCTGACCAAAGAGCCCCAGAGCAAAGAGGACACGGTTGTTGGGAGGAAAACTCTGAGGAGGGAAGGGGGATTAGAGGTGTTTCAGGTGTTGGGAGTTAATGAATTCCCTACAAAACCAGGCAGAAGCCGCTCTCATGAAGCTTTATCGATTTCCCACCACACCAACTTCCCATTAGGCAAGAACAGGTCACAGCAGAGTCAGGAAAAGTGACAATATAACTGTTACTAG
The DNA here is from genome assembly GCA_035041135.1 of Platyrinchus mystaceus. Lineage (NCBI taxonomy): Eukaryota > Metazoa > Chordata > Aves > Passeriformes > Tyrannidae > Platyrinchus > Platyrinchus mystaceus. The sequence goes on along the minus strand of JAWWLV010000282.1, from coordinate 14,467 downwards.
CATGTGAGTGGGGAATTTTTGCTGTTCCATTAAAGCTGGGTCTTTGATACAGAGGTAGAAGCAAATAATTCAGTTTTGCTTCACTTTCCCACCTCAGCTTCGTTCAGCCTCAGTTCTCAATGAGGTTTTTTAAGGGAGAGATGTTTTTCCTTTGCCACGTGGACACACTCTTGGGATCCAGCATGTGGGAAAGCTGGGATTTCCTCTCCCAGCACAAAGGGGTTAAAATCAAGCATAGAAAATGAAGAGAACTCTTATCCCTTGCTCTTTCCTGGTGGGGCACAGACACCTTTGCTGGGTGGCTGATGTGGGGTCAAATCCCATCCTCAAAAGAAGGCTTAAACATTGGGTGTATATTTTATTAATAAATTAATACATTATTAAACCAATAAATTAATAAATTATTACATTCATAAATTAAACAGCCCTGTGAGGTGCTGATTTTGATGCCACTGTGCTGCTAGAACAGCTCATGCCAAAAACTTACTGCCCTGGGCACTTACTGAGGGCCAGGAATTAGTACAGGTCAGAGATCATTCCCAGCAGGGAATATTGAGGAGAAGACTTCCTTTGGGAAAGCAGGAGAGCTAAAATAATAGGAGATATGTCAGTCTGTGCCAGCTGGAATTTGTCCCAGAGAATTCTCCTTAAGCAATTTTCATTTCCTTGCATCGGCTGGGTCTCTCACCCCAACACCTTCACCCTCCTGTGCCTGGCTGGGAACTGATCCCTCTGCTTTCCCACTCTCATTCCATAGTGCAGCTGTGCCCATCTTCTCCCTATTCCCATTAACAAACTCGTCCTGTAAGAATTTCCCTGCCCTAAACTCCACCAGCTGAAAAGGGAGCAGGAATTCCAACTGGGCTGAGCTGTTTGGGGACAGAAACCTGGATTTCAGGCAGGGAAATTTATTGATCCATAAGAAATCCCTACGCTTGGATGGTGAGATGACTTTCTCTTCTCCCTGATTAAGAGAATCACAGAATTATGGAATGGTTTGGATTGGAAGGGACCTTAAAGATCATTTCATTCCAACCCCCTGCCATAGGCAGGGAGACCTTCCACTATCCTAGGTTGCTCCAAGCCCTGTCCAACCTGGCCTTGGACACTTCCAGGGATGGGGCAGCCACAACTTGCCTGGGAATTCTATTCCAGGACCTCACCACCCTTAGAATAAATAATTTTTTCCTAACATCCAATCTAAATCTACTCTCTTCCAGCTTAAAACCACTCCCCCTCGTCCTTTATTTTCAAATAAAAATTGCAAAGGCTTCTCCTGTCCAGCTGAGGAGGGGAATGAAGAAGCATCTTGGTGGTCACCTGACATCCAGTCAGGGGCAACCTCTCATAAATATTTAGAAGATCTGGGTGTTTTTAAAAAGGAATGGAAGGCTGAAAGTGGCCAAAAAAATTTGACTGTTTAAGTTCTTCCTTCAGGCCCTTTTCACTCTCCAGTGCTCTAAAGAAGGAAAGGTTTTTCTCCTTAGAAAACCCTTTTTAACCATGAACTCTGAACCTCAACCTGCATCAGGAGTTGGACTTCAATGATTCTGTGATATGTGAGGAACTTCCACGGAGCACCAATGGAATCAGAGGCTCTGGGACACCTCCTTTCCTAAAGTGTAAAGTTAATTTGGGGTAGGATGACCCTGTTTTGATCACAGGCTACTTTCACTTCCATTACAGGTCAGGAGATGAATGGGAGGTTCATGGAATCATAGAACATCCTGAGCTGGAAAAGACCCACATGGATCATCGAGTCCAGCTCCTGGCCCTGCACAGGACAACCCCAAAAATCCCACCAGGCTGAGCATTTGAGCTCGTGTCATTTCTTGGACCTGAAAAGATCGTTGATATCATCACGTGGAGATAAAAACTGAGACCAAAACCAGGTGTGATCAACACAGATGGTGTTATGGAAACAAGGACAGGCAGTTTCCAGGTTTAAACTGGTCTCCTCATGGAATGTTCTGCTGGAATATGCAGGTGGATACATACCTTGGTACTGTCCCTGGCACAGTTGTCACTGTATTACGTTTGTTGAGATGTTCTGCTTAATGAGATTAAGTTTTATTCCAAAGGAATCACATCCTAGAACTGCCCAACCCTTTCCATGATTCATCTACAGAGGAAAATTGGACAAAAAACTGGAATGAGATAGTTCAAGTGCAGACATGATCCCATGTAAACCTTAGATTCACTGGGGTGACTCTCCTTGAGAAGAGTTTTGAACTACTAAGGATGTTTGTATCAGGGCAGGGAAGAGATCCTGTGTTTCCCATATCCCAAGTGAGCATCCAAACAGCTGGATCCATCCAAACAACACAGGGAAGCAAAAGTAGTTTCCTCCTATGTGGGAAACCAGTGAAAATCCCCACCATACACCACCAAAAAAGCAAATTTAGGGAAAAAAAAAAAAAAAAAGAGTCAATGTGAAGGGCAGTGCTGAACTCAACAGCAAGAGATTGAGGTGCATCCCTTCACTTCTGCCTTTTTTTTCCATGGAAAACACAATGATCAGGAGCCAATGAGCCTTGGAGGCATTTCTGCATCTCTGGGTGATTTGAATCTCAGGTTCTGGGAATATTCTTTTCTCTTTCCATAGGTGATGATTTTGCCAAGGAAAAGAAAAACACCAGATAAAAACAGAAAATCCTGCCTGTGTTGCCAAGAGGATCCAATCACTTTTAGGGATCCTGTTTCAGGAAGAAAAGGAGAAAATCCTGCCTGTGTTACCAAGAGGATCCAATCACTTCTAGGGATCCTGTTTTCAGGAGGGACCTTGAGCACAGAATTTCTACAACAAAGCAGCTGATGTTCCTTTCACCAGTTTGGGGTATTTTTTTTTTTTTTTGCTGAGAATGGGATTTCTGCCTTTCAGAAGGTTCCAGGTCTGGAAAGGGGGTGAAAGAATTTTTTTTTCTGGAAACCCAGCTCCTCCCTCCTACTTCAGATTCCCTTCCCACAGCTCTGGATTTGCTGTGTTAATTAACGTGTGTGTAATTGGGCTTTCTGAACGCAGCAAACCCGCGGAAAAGCAGGAAATGCTTGAAAGTTCAAAGCTTCCCTTTAATTCAACCAATTCTCCTACATATTCAGCCTTGTTTTGCTCCAGCAGTTGGTTCCTGAGCAGAAGGATGTGGCTCTTTAGTCCAACCTCATCCCCACCTTGTCCCCGGGCAACTCCAACCCCCTCCGTTTAATTATCACTCCGAAAGCCTCGAGCCCACGGTTACATGAGTCACAAATTACATCTCCCAGCAGTGCATAATGCTCCTTTTCACACCTCCAGAGGATGAGTCATTAAAAATAGGAGGCCAAAAGAAATAAAAATAAAAAAAAATGGATATTCAACGTTCCCCATTGATAGAAACAGAAGGAAAAACTTCCAAGCAGAATTTTCTGGTGGACAGATCACTTTGAAGTGGTTTGACCAGCATGGAGTTAATGCTGAGGTTTGGGGTTGTGCTGGAAACAGTGTTGATAATACAGGGATTTTTTAGGTGTTTCCCAAGGGTTCATTTATAAAACAATATTTTTTTTCCCATTTTTACCTTTCCAGTTCTCTCCCCCGTCCCACTGAGTGGGAGTGAACATGGGGCTGAGTTGCTGGTTGGGGGTTTAAACCACGACAAATGGACAAAACCTGGAGTTTTTATTGGGTGAGTTTTGGCTCAGAAAGTGCCCCAGCGAAAAAGCAGAGCTCTTGAGTTTCCCACCACAGCTCTTCCCAGCTGGTTTTTTGATGGAAAACAGCAGGAAAAGTCGATCTTGCAACAAGGGGAGGGAAGGAGGAGCTGGAGTTCTCCCAGTCGGCCAACGACAGGACAAGGGGAAAGGGCCTCACGTTGCTCCAAGGGAGGTTCAGGTTGGATAACAGGGAAAATTCCTTCACTGAAAGGGTGACTGAGCATTGGAACAAACTGCCCTGGGCAGTGATGGAATCCCCACCCCTGGAAGTGTCCAGAAAATGAGGAGATGTGGCACTTCTTGATACAGTTTAGTGGACATGGTGTTGTTCATTCAGCGGTTGGACTTGGTGGTCTTAGAGAACTTTTCCAACTTTAACGATTCTAAATAAAGAAGGAATCAGTTCCCAGTGCTTGTGAGGATTGACCAGGGAGGGGAGAGAGTCACAGCACGAGTGTTGGAGGTTGGGAATGAATGGGAAGCCAAAATTTGCTGCTTGGATGTGGATCTCAAACAGACAGGGAAGGCATCTGGTCTCTCCATTGCAGGTGGGCACAGGGTGGGTAGAAGATTTCTGGTCCAATCCCCTTCTCAAATCAGGGCTGATTTTAAGGAAAATGAGGTTTTTTAAAGTCTTATCCATCTTGGTGTAGGTCAGACATCCTGTATATCCAGGAGATACCCAAGGCCAGCTTGGATTGGGCGTGGAGCAACCTGGTCTACTGGAAGGTGGCCCTGCCCATGGCAGGGGTTTGGAACTGGATGAGCTTTCAAGTCCCTTCCCAACGCAAACCATTCCTTGATTCTGTGATTCCATGAATAAATGGCCAATCTAACAGGCTCACAGGAGCACTGGGTGACGTTTCCCCGGGAAAACCAGAATGTTTCCCTGGGAAAACCACAGTTGGTCACATCACTGGCAGAAGGTTCTTTGTCTCCCAAGGACAATTTGGGAAATTCATTTGGGAAATTAAGGGTTTTGTTCCAGTTTCTTTTAATTTTGCAGCTCTAATTCATCAAAAAGGAAGATGTTCCCAGGGACATGCACGGGGAAGGGAGATTCCCCTCAGTCTGGAATATGGGAATTCAGGTGAATTCCTGCCTGTTGGTTTATTCAGTGGTGATTAACGAGTGATGCTTCCAGTGGAGACAAACTTGGGGTAAACAGGTAATGAAATAGATGTGAGAGGAAAAGACTGGGGAGAAACAGAGGGATCCATCAGCACCTGCCAGCTCAGGAAAACAACTCTCCTCACCCAGAAGATGTTGAGGAAGCTGCTTGGGAAGCCAAGCTTGTGGAAGCATAAAATTCCTCACATTTCCACATCCTGAGATGAGGTGGCAGGAAAAGCAGAATATATGGAGTTGTCCTTTGAGACTGTCTTTTGCCTTAAAAATCTCTGGAGTTCTTTGTGGCTGTGTCATGGAATGGTTTGGGTTGGAAGGGACCTGAAAGATCATCCCGTTCCAACCTCCAGCCATGGGCAGGGACATCTCCCACTATCCCAGGTTGCTCCAAGCCCCGTCCAACCTGGCTCTGGACACTTCCAGGGATGGGGTGTCAACAATATCCTCGTGTTTCTCTGCGTGTTCTCCACATCCACCCTCTCCTTTGGCAAAGTTTGACACCTGAGCTCTTTCCAGTATCGGAAATTCAGAAAATAACCTTTTTTTTTCCTTCTCCTCCTCTCCTTGTGGACCAACCTGAGGATGTTTTTCCTCCCTTTGCTCCTCTAGGAACAAGAAAATAAGTATCAGAACCTTTTGAGCCCTGGTCTTTCCCTACTATCTAAATACATGAGCTGTGAAGTTTTTTTCATTTTAAAAACCTTTATTTCCATGTTTTCCTTTTATTTTCTATTTAATGTTTACACGAAATTAATGTGGCTTTGATTTTAAAAACCCCCATAACCATATTGTCCAGCAGACAGGACCCTGATTGTTCATGAAATACTTTCTTATATCAGCTAAAGATAATAAAGATATTTCAGGTATTATTATTATTATTATTAATTATTGTAATAAATATATTATACATGTATTATAATGATAATTAGAAATTATTGTTATATGTTACTATAATAAATTTATAATATGAAATATTTCTATTATTATATATTAATTTAATAAATATATTATCTATTTATTATAATAATTAGAAATAATTATTATATAAAATTATATTGATTATTATATATTATTGTATATAGATTTATAATAATTATGTATATTGTTATATATTATTAAAATACATATATTATATACTTATTATAATAATGATAAATAATATTTTATATTACTATAAATTATTATTATATATTATTGTTATAAATTTATAGTAATTATTATGTATATTATTATATATTATTATAATAAATATATTATATTATTATAATAATAATTAGAAATAATTATTATATATTACTCTAAATCATTATATATTATTGTTATAAATTTATAGTGATATAAATATGATGATGTGTATTATTACATATTATTATAAGAAATAAATTATATATTTATTATAATATTAATTAGAAATAATTATTATATGTTACATTATTATTATTATTAATAATAATAATTATTTATTATTAGACATCATTGTAAATTAAATAGCACAATGCAGAAATCTTCTTAAATGGATTATCCATGATGGAATTACCAGAGTTTGTGCTCAGAGACCACCAAAAGGAAGTGTTGGATGTGCAGAACTTCAGAATAAATTATTGAATTATTGAAATATTGAATTATTGAATCAGCGAGTTTTTAATTTTGCAGATTAAGAAACGGGAT
>JAWWLV010000281.1:0-18240 GCA_035041135.1 Platyrinchus mystaceus | reverse complement strand
GCCAGAAGGTCCCCCCTGAGCCTCCTGTTCTCCAGGCTGAGCCTCCCCAGCTCCCTCAGCTGCTCCTGCTGCTCCAGCCCCTTCCCAGCTCCATTCCCTTCCCTGCACACGCTCCAGTCCCTCCATGTCTGTCTGGGAATGAGGGGCCCAGAACTGTCCCCAGGGCTGGAGGTGCCTCAGCAGTGCCAGCACAGGGACAAGCACTGCCCTGGGCCTGCCTGAGGTCCCAAAGGATACAACCCCCAAGACTGACCATCTGAAGGAGCTGACAAAGCCTTTCTTCAGCGACTGTGTGAAATGAGGACTTGTGCTTGCAGAGGTTCCGGTGCTTTTCCCCACTCCTTTCCCTGCCTTTATTCCGTCCATCAAAATCCCCATGGGAACATGTGCTCCCGCTGCTGGGACTGAGCCTGGCTGTGTTTTAGACTGGTCTGTGCCTGGTGTGTTCCCAAACACACCCCACCAGCCTCAACAGCTGAAACTAAAGTTGCCTCCTGTCCCTGTTTGCCACAATCAGGGCAGATGTTGCTGTTTGCAAAGGTGAGCTTCGCCTTTGTCCCTCCTCCCTTCCCTCTCCTGCCTTGTCTGGCTTCACAAATGACACGTTCCCACAGTGAAATGACAATTCTCATGGAAGCAGAGGGAATGAGCTCAGCTGAAGTGAGGAGCTCACCATTGCTGGAGCTTCCTGTGGCACCAGAGCTTAAGTGTGTGAGTGTGGGGGCGTGTGAGGAAGGAAAATGCCTCACTGTTCAGGTCCCAGATCCTTTGCAACAAGATGATTTCATGCTGAAAGCAGCATTCCACTGATCTTTTCATAGGATTCCTGGTCAGAAAAGATCTATTACAAGAGATCAGAGTGAGCCAATAAAGGCACTGACCCTGTGTCACCTTAGACTTCTGGTAACTCTGAAAGGGGACAGTTCTTTTTCAGAAAGCACAATTTTTGTTGTTTTCTGGTTACAATTCCAAATATAGCTGCTCCAAATTTTCTCCATCAATAGGGAAGAGCCATTACTGGCTTTTCCAGGTTTTTTTCTGAAGTCTGCTTTGCATGGCTTTGCCTTTCTTCATCTGTCAGGAGTCTTTCATAGAATCACAGAATGGTTTGGGTTGGGAGAGACCTTAAAGATCATCTTTTTCCAACCCCCTGCTGTGGTGTCTTGAAATGAGATAGTTTGTTCCTCTCTCCACGGTAAAGATTTGGGAACAAGTAGTTTTTCTTTAAGATCCTTAAAGATTCAATAATTTTGTATTAATATCACCATGTTGGAAACTGAATTATACCCAAACATGGCAAAAGAACCTTTAAACAGACAGTGATTCCCTTTGTGTAGCCACAAATGTTTCTGTGGGTATTTCCAGATCTGTGAAACTTGACTTTCTGGCTCAGAGTGATTCAGGATAGTGACATTAGGAATATCAAGGTAAGAAAGAATAATTTATTAGTTCCATGAGCCCTTGCCTCACTAACTGTGAGGGTACAGAGCTCCTTGAGTGAATCATTTTCCTATGATTCTTTCTTTTGGTACAAACTTGCTTTTCCCAAGATGAAGATGACATTTTCCAGGTAAAAAAGAATTTTAACCCATGGGATCCAAGTCTATGAAGAATTAATGGAATTTCATGAACTCCAAAAGGGAGCAAATCCCAGGTTGAAACGGGGCTTGGAGCAGCCTAGTCTAGTGGAAGGTGTCCATGCCCATGGAACTGGATGGGTTTTAAGGTCCCTTACCAACCAAACCATTCTGAAATTCTACGATTCTATGAAAGGAAGGAGAAAATGGTTGGATAAAGCATCTCTAAAAGCCTGCTGTCTGTATTGATAATGTTTTAACCTCCAGTCTCCTTGGAAAACTGGGTCCTGCTGGGCTGCACTGTGGGCCAAGCTGTCATGGGAGACTGGTGGAACTGTTGAATACTGTTACTGGAGTTGTGCTTTTTGTGTTTTATACCATGACAGTCCTCAAAATGCTGCCACGAGGCCCTTTAAACCAGAAAGAATCCACTAACGGGAAGGGTGCCATGAAATTGTAAACCTGGAGAAGTTTCACCCCAGGAAGGTTCTGCCCCCCCCTTCCCCCCCCCGGATGGGGGGAGATTAACAGTATCCAGGGGGTAATGCCCCCGCAAGAGGAGAGAAGGAATTGAGCAGGTTCTCTTGTGGGAAGTGTGGTGGAGGAGGAGGTGTCCACGTGCACCAGCTTTAAGGTCTCGCTCCAAGCTTCAGTACTCCAGGAGTATTTCAGTCTGTGACTGTGCCTTGAGCTTGGCCAACACGGATCTTGAGAATTTGAGGTGACAACTGGACAAGAAATCTGATGCTCAAACTCTATTTGGGGTTATTTTCCTCTTTCTGGAATCTTTCTCACTTAGTTAAGGGTCCAACCTTCTCCTGAGCTGGAATTGAATTATTTGTTTTCACCTTTAATCTGCTTAAGGTTGAGTGAATTCAACGGGAGCTGCAAACACAACCAGATTGCATCTCCTGAGGAGAAAGGAACGTAATTATATTTCTCCTGACCTCTTCACCCCCTTTTTGACTGGAAAGTCAGGATTTGCCCCCTCTGTCTGATTCCCCTTGCTCCTTTCTCCACCGCCAGCTGGTTTTTTTTTGGGGGGGAGCAGAGGGTTCAGAGCCGTGCCCCCAAAGCAGCTCTGTCTGTGTGAACACAGCAAGTTTCTGCAAGTTAAATCTGTTCCTAATTCTGGATTTGAAAATGAGCTTAAATGCCAGTGGTGATGTAATGTTCATTTACATTTAGATTCTGTTTCTATTTATTTTTGCTCCCATTAACTCCATCTTGATTCTAACAGTTTGAGGTGGGTTTTTTTATCCATCCAGGCTCTCTTTGAGATGAGCAGCTCATTTTTTACTTAAAGCCTGTCAGTTTTCAGGCCTTATTGATTCAATAAACGAGGAAGAATGACAGGTAGAAAGGGAAATGGATGTTTCCTCCCCAAAGGAAGGCTTATAAATTTGATATGAACTGTTTCTCTGGGAAATGTTCCCTCTGATTGCCACTGAAATGGCTCTGGGAGGAAGTCAGAGGGGATCATTCACCTCAGGTTTGTACTGGATGTGAAGAGCTGGGCAGATGCTTCGGGTTTAAGATGTTTCCTGAGCCATATTCCATAAACATGAAGTGCCTGTGTGTGAGGGATGGCTTAAAAATAACTGCAAAGCTCTGCTCTGCAGCCTGGCCCTGTGTGGTTGCTTCTCCCAGTGTTCCCACAATCCCAAGGACCATCCTGGAAGTTGGAGCTACCAGAGCACTCTGGAATTAGTTGTGTCCTTGTGAACCACAGGCCCTTCAAATGCAGGTCGAGTAGTTTCTCAGCCCCTTTGTGTCCCCAGATCAGGAGGCAAAGAGAGAAGGATCCTGGAATCACAGGCTCCTTGAGGCAGGAAAGGACCTTTGCAATGAGCAAGTCCAACCATCAACCAGCAGCACTGCCATGTTCAACATTAAACCACATCCTCAAGTGCCACATCTATGTTTTTGGAGCACTTTCACTCCACCATTGCCCTGGGCAGCCTGTTCCAATTCTTTACAACCCTCTCCCTGTTGGATCAGAGCATAGACCTGCAGAAGACATCTGGAAATCCAGGCTCAGGAGAGCAAGGCAGGAGGTTTCAGGCAGGGACCAAAGCACTTCTGAGCATGGGGTTCCTTAATTCTCCCAGAAAAACAAAGGAGATTTATCTCTAGAGGAAACAGAAGGAATCACAAGGGTCATCAGTAGGATTTCTTACCTACTCCCATAAATATCCTCTGGGGTGGCTGAGATCCCTACTGGGATGGTGTTGAAAGAGCTGCCAGAAAAATTAGCTAATTATTGGGAAACACAGGACATTTGGCATCTCTCAAAACTGCTGTTTCAGGCTCTCCATAGACACAGACACACTGGATTTGCCTCCTCACAGTTCTCCTCAGAACAGGGAGGCTTCCAAGAGTCCTGGATTTTAATTGAAGATCTGAGATGATGACAGGACTTCAGGAGGCAGGAGACTTCTTGTGACTCCATCCAGGCAGGGAACTGAGAGCAGGGACAAACCACAGCTAATAAGAAAGCTCTTTATTGTGCATAAAAATTTACATTAAACTAATAATATAAAGAAATGGAATAGAATGGAAGAAGGCCTCAATCAGAAAATAGCAGGATGGATGATGTGAATTTAATTACCCATTTACGTTATAATATCCCCCCTAATTACACAGCCACATCATTTTCCAGAGGGATGGTGTCTTGAGGTTGGATACTGTTGCCAGCTTTGTGTAGCATTCATTTAGTTTTTTATAGAGCACAAAAACTGAGTGTGGCAACTGCTTTCCACTAATTTTTCCTGTTACAGGGAACTGCTGCAGGGAATATCAGGGAGCACAACACACAGGATGCCATCTTTCCTTCAGAATTCCACTAGTCCAGCAGAACAGGTAATGTTTTCTGTTATTTACTGGCTCGTGGAGGTGAGCTCAGTTAATGAGCTTTAAGGGACGTTTTCTGTGCAATTACTTTGGGCTCATTCTGGCAGGAATGGCATGGAGGGACTGGAGCGTGTGCAGGGAAGGGAATGGAGCTGGGAAGGGGCTGGAGCAGCAGGAGCGGCTGAGGGAGCTGGGGGGGCTCAGCCTGGAGAAAAGGAGGCTCAGGGGGGACCTTCTGGCTCTGCAACTCCCTGACAGGAGGGGGGAGCCGGGGGGGGTCAGGCTCTGCTCCCAGGGAACAAGGGACAGGAGGAGAGGGAACGGCCCCAAGCTGTGCCAGGGGAGGGGCAGGTTGGATTTTGGGGGAAAAAATTCTTTCATGGAAAGGGTTGTCCAGCCCAGGGCAGGGGTGGATTCCCCATCCCTGGAAGTGCTCAGAAAACGTGTGGGTGTGACACTTGAGGCCATGTTTTAGTGGTGACCATGGCAGAGGTGTTGGTTGATGGTTGGGTCTGGGCATCTGAGAGATCTTTTGCAACCTTAACAATTCCAGATTCTCTGTATCTGCAGCTCCCCCCTTGGTCTCTGCTGGATCACCAGCCCAGAGGTTTGGGCACCATGGTGGGATAGAAATCCCAGGAATGCCAGGCTGGTGGTGCTGTGCTGAGGACAAAGGTGTTCTCCAGAAGACCCAGATCTGCTGCCTTTGTGTCACCAAGAACCTTCAGTGGGAACAAGGGACAGGACAAGGGGAAATGGCCTCAAGCTGTGCCAGGGGATGTTCCGGTTGGATATTGGGAAAATTTCTCCATGGAAAGGGTTGTCCAGCCCTGGCACAGCTGCCCAGGGCAGGGGTAGAGTCCCCTTCCCTGGAAGTGCTCCAAAAACACATGGATGTGGCATTTGAGGACATGGTTTGTGGTGACCATGGTGCTGGTGCTGGCTGATGGTTGGATTTGACGATCTTAAAGGTCTTTTCCAACCTTAAAGATTCTGGGATTCTCCTTCTGGGCTGGGCATTTCCAGCTTTCAGAAAAAAGGAGCCATTTTTACAAATGGTGAAACCTGGAGCAGCTCCAACAAACCTTGGATATCCACAGACCAGGATGAAATGGGATCCTTTAGATAGATTCAATCAGGTTCACAGGCAGGGATTCATCAAGCCCCTAGAGGCAGAACTTTTTTACATTTTGTAACAGCTTTTATTCCCTCACACTTCCCTGCTTGCAATTCTAGTGTTTCTCAAGTTGCTGCCTCTTCATTTTGCACTTCCCTCCCTTGCTCTCCTCCCTGTCAGGACTAACAGGTTTTAAAAATACCCTCTGCTATGAGACTGGGCACAGCCTTCCTTTTGCCACTGAGTAGGTCCAGAACATCCTTTTAAAAAGCTGGAATTCTGTGGCACTTCTTGGGTCATAGGGTGTAGTCCTGAGTGGAAGGGGGAAGCAGCCACAGTGGAGAAGAGCAGCCCCCAGGGCCATGGAGCCTGATCCCATCCTGCTCCACTGTTGGTGGTGTAACTTCCAACTGAAGGGCAGGAATGGACGTCAAAGCAACTTTGCTTCCAAGGATTCATCATTCCCAGGAGAGTTTGGGTTGGAAGGGACCTGAAAGCCCATCCAGTCCCACCCCCTGCGATGGGAAGCGACACCTTCCACTAGTCCAGGTTGCTCCAAGCCCTGTCCAACCTGGCCTTGGACACTTCCAGGGATGGGGCAGCCACAGCTTCTCTGGGCAACCTGTGCCAGGGCCTCCCCACCCTCCCAGCCAACAATTCCTTCCCAGTATCCCATCTAGCCCTGCCCTCTGGCAGTGGGAAGCCATTTCCCCTTGTCCTGGTACTCCAGACCCACTTCAGCTTCCTTGTAGCCCCTTCAGATACTGGATTGACTTCTTTTTCTCTACTTAACACCATCTTGAGGACACCAACCTTTGACCCTTCCAGCTGTTCCTATCACTTGAGGCTCATCTCTGCAGGGCATGGGTTATGTCCTCACTGTGCAGAGAGCCAAACAAAGAGCCAAACCTTCCCTTTTCTTTTTCCCTTTTCCTTTTTTTTCCCCTTTTCCCTTTTCGTTTTCCCTTCATTTTAGCCTAATAATGAGCCCGCAATTCAATATAATCTGTGTCCCCAGTGTCAGACACCAGCCCTTCAGGTGTTCTCAGTTTAGCATTCTCAGACACCCTTCCATCCTCTTTATCTGGACCTTTCCTTGCTGGATCTCCCTTTGTTGCTCCATTCCCTTTCAGGCAGAGGTGAAGAGTTGGGGGAAAAGCCAGCTGGTGTTGAGAGCACTTGGTTCCCACCTCTATCTCAGTTACACCACAGATCCAAACTACTGGTTGCCTTTTCCTGACCTCATTGGTTGAGTCAAGCAGCTGATGGAATTCAGAGAGGGTGCTGACTGGGATGATTGACAGCTTTCTCACGGCAGGAGTCCAAACTGGCTCAATCCACTGCAGGAAGCTGTAAAGTCTTAAAAAGAGGAGTCTCCACTGCTCACAGGAGCCCATTAGCGATTTTCTCCCTTTGAATCTAAGTTTAGGATGTGCCATTAGGATCCCAGATCACCTTAGCAGGGATAGCAGGAGGGGTTTGCACGAAACTGACTCTGTGTGATTCCTGTCTGAGCACAGAAGCAAAGGAAGGAATGAAAGGAGATGGAGATGGAGGGGGAGACACTGCCCTGGGGAGGGTTCTCCTGGCTCTAAAGGAGGCATAATGAGCATTAATAGATGGAAGGCTGCAGGATGTTAATGACAGAATGTCAATATTTATCAGGCACTACATGGTAGGTGAGATGCCTGATCACAGCTGGGATAATTAGTCCAGTGTTGGAATTAGCTTTTTCCCCCTCTTTCCTCCTCCCATTCTGATATCCCACTCCCACAATTTTTTCTGTCAGGATTCAAGAGTGAAGAGAAGCCATTTCTGATCTGCCACCAAGGCAAGTGGTTCCTGAATCATATTGTCAGATCTTCCTTAATAGTGTCAGATCTTCTCAGGAAAATGACCCAGCCACCTGCAGCAGCCTCTGCCCACCCACCTCTGCCTCCACATGGATCATGGATCACAGAAGGATGGGGCAGCTCTGTCTGTGACCTTCAGCTGGCATAAGGCTTGACACTAAAATGTGCTAAACCTTTCCCAGATGTACTTGTTTCAGAACTTCCAGTGTGCTCTAAAAGACCAGGGAGAGGAGAGGCAACTTGGGATTTTATTTGCAATTAAAGGTTTCTCCTCTCAGGCAGCCATGGATGTAAAAATGCTGCTGCTGCCCCTCTGGCACAGCCTGACATGGACTGAGAGCTGCTTGGTGTGGTCACAATGCACAGGAGGATGCTGGTAACATTTAGTCTTAATTACAGGGTGTTACTATTTAATCTTACCCTAATTTCATCCCTGAGCTGGACCTGCAACCCAAATTTCAACCTCACCAGTATCTGATTATTTTCCTCTTGCTGCGCTGCCCAGGGCACTTCCACTGAGCTCAGCAGGTGGGTCAGGATGTCTGGTAGAGGCAAGTAATGGGTTCTTAGCAATGCTTTGCCTTTTTGTTTTTAAATCTGCTTCTCTTCACACTAATCCAGGACCACTGATCTTAACTTTGAAGTCTCCAAGAGCTCCTGGCATTAGATTAAGGATGTAAAAGTCTTGTTACCCATCACTTCCCCTACAAGAGGAGACATCTCTTGCTTCTTACCTCTCATCCACGTGTTTGGGGGTTTTTATGACCCAGTGGAGACACAAGAATGTAGCAGGATGATTAAGGGAGACAAAGGAAGAAAAGTTAGGAATCTGTGGGCAAGAGCCTCTTGGGTTGCTGATTTCTCTGCTTAGTGGAACATTGTGGGAGGTGTCCACACTCCAGGCTCCTCTTTAAAAATCATCAGAGAACAACTTCCCTTTGCCCATGTTTAGGGCAACTCCTCAAACCTGAAGTACAGTCCCAAATATTTACTGGAGAATCTGGTCATATGATATATGATTAATGATAGTCTTGAATGTCTTAAGGTTTAATCAGAAGGCAGATAAAAATGGTCAGGTCAGAATTCGTGCAGAGTGGGGATTCTAAGGCATGTAACGGGTTGCTGCTGTTTTCTAAGGCAGCAAACAGCCCTGTTCCCACTGTTCATACCCTAGTCCATGGGAAAATAGTTGATTTCCATGCAGTTCCCTGCTAAGACTGGGAATATTTCTGCTGACCGAGAAAACCGGTGTTTTTTCACTTTGCTCTGATGAAAGCACTGGAGATGAACTGTCACAGAGGTTCTAAAAAACCCCAATTCCTCTGCCTCTGAAAGCAGGAATAACACACCCAGCCCTCAACTCTGAGCACAGACACAGCTAGTGAAGTGTCCCATTGCAGTGTCCCCACTGTCACCCTGCCAGAGCCACAGAGACCCTGCGGGGCAAACGGGTTCAGAGCAGTGTTTGCCTCCTTGTCCCTGTGGAGAGACACAACTCCAGCCCTGCAGCCTCTCAGATGTTTGTTCCTCAGGAGCCAGTGGACCCTGGCCAAGGGTTAGGACAGGTCTGCACCTCATACACTTCACCCTCCAACAGTCCCAAGGCTGCTGTTCCCTCACCTGCCCAGCCAAGACAGAGCAAATCATCTGATGTCATGAGGAGGTGGTGGCAGGGTCATGGAATATCTGTGACCCCACACAGAGTTGTACAGGGCCAGGGCCCAGACTGTTCAACAGCCTCTTGTGCTCCAGCAGAACTCCTTGGCCAGCCCTGCTTTTTGGGATTTTGCCAAAGCCATGCCCAGACAGCTGCCAGGAGCTGTTATTTCTCAAGGTGATCCCAACTAGAAAAGCAGCCAAGAGTGAAGCCCTCAAGGTGTTACGAGTCTGAGGAGTGTGAGCAGGTGTTGGTGTCCTGGAGATGGAGAGTTTGGGGAAGGGCAGCTCTGCTTTTAGCCGTGGACTGTTGTGTTAATCACAACAAGGTGACTCAGGACAGGAAGAGCTGTGAAGTGCTAGAGGTGCCAGCTCTTCCCAAAGCACAGGAGAGAACTGGTTTCCATAGAGAGCAAGACCTTCACAGGGATTTTCTTCCTCCTTTTCCCCTTCCGTGTCTCTCTTCTTGTTACTTTGGCACTCCATCCCTGGGAGGGTGTGCTGAGGTGCAGGAGCATGTTCTGTGTGCCCACAGAGCGAGCAGCTCTGAGCTGAGAAATGAGGTGCCCATTTTAAAACACAGTGTGATTTTGGTGAACATTCCGTTTCTTTTAGAGGATGACACAAACATTCCAGAGCTCTTCCCAGAGAAAAGACAGCAAAGCATCAATCCTTTCTTGGAAAAAAAAAAAAGGATTTAATTGTGAGACAAATGAACATTAATGCCTCCCCTTCCTCCAGCTCACAAAAAAAGAGGCTGACTGGGAAACTAATTAAGTGGTTGGTTGACTTCATGCATAGAAGTAGCTTCATTTAATTTTAAGTCAAGTTACTGCAACTTTCTTATTGAAAGGGTGATCAGGAAGGTGGGGAACGAAATCTCCATAAAAATGCTGTTCATCTTGAGAAGCCCTTGACTGGCTCCTACAATCCCTGATGGGGCTTTCCATGGAATCACAGAACAGTTCAGGTTGGAAGGGAACTGAAAACTCATTTCATTCCACCCCATCTTCCACTAGATCAGGTCATGGTCTTTTCTTTCCACAGCATTATCCCCATGAGGTTCATTCTTGTTTGTTTGTCAGTAAAATACAATAATTCAGGAAGAACCCTGAACCTGCCTTGAAATATTAATCTGTAACTCCCATTTTTTAATATTTCTGAATTTTCAATTATTCAATATTCAAATCATTCTATTTTTTAATAAAAATAGAAGTAGGATGTGTATTATGAACCCAAAGTTGGCTGTGCAGGGCAGCAGGTGAGCAGGACAGTGTCTCAAATGAGACCTGTCAGGTCTCTTCAATGTGTGCTCTGCCACTTTTAGAAAAATTGATTCCTCCTGCAAGATTTCTGTAGGTCTACGTTACATTTATACAGTGTTTTCTTGATTGCATGTCCATGATGTGACTCCTTGCACAGAAGGACATGAATTTCTGCATCTTCAACCTAAAGGAAAAAAAAGATTTTAATGTATTTTATAGAATCCCAACTTTGGGGGTGGAAGGGACCTTGAAGACCCTCTGGTTCCAAGCCCTTGCCACGGGCAGAGACATTGTCACAGAGCCTCAGCTTGGCCAAAGGCTCAAAATGAGGTGGTAGATGAGGTAGAGGTACCCATGAATGAACCCCTGGAGATCCCTGCACTGCCCCTGGACTGTCCTGCTGGGAGTGTGTGCTGGGAGAAAAGAGGAGATGCTGCACTGTGAAGATGGAGTTCTATGGATTGTAGAACTGCTGTTTGAAGTGTATTTTATCCCCAGGAACCTCAGCAAGCTCAAGTGCTGGTTGAGCATCTCCTCCTTGTTTGGGGCTGTGTGGCACTTTTATTAATTACATGCCATTGTTCCTGAATTCCAATGTCCCTCTTTTTCCTCCTCCCTTGTTTCATTCTGAGAGTCTGAAGCTCATCTGTTTGTCAAATTTGGGTTGTGGATTAATTCTCTGACACCATTCCTGGGTCTTTGTGGCCACTGGAACAGCCCAGGAATTGCCATTTTTCTCAGGAAAGGATCATCAAAACTGACTGTGCTGTTAGAGATCGTGGAAATCCATAACCAAAACTCAAGACATGGCGTGTCTTAGGAATACCAAGCCCCATAAGTAAATTGATAAATTAACCAACATGAATAATTTATAGTCATTATAGAGAGATGCTCATTTCATTATTCAGTGGGTTGCTTCATTTTCCCTTTGTTTTTAGTTAACAGCTGCTCAAATGCTGAACAACCTGACTGATTCACACTGACAACCACTTAGGACTCAGAACAATTTCTTTTCTTAAATAAAAGTAGGCAAGAAGTTATTTTATTCTGGAAATGATGTAAGATTTTATAACATGTCTCCCATGCTGAAAGTGGGATAAGAGGTCAAAACTCATTAAAATTTTAGCAAAGCAGAAACCTCCCTGAAAAATATTCATTTGCTATTTAATTTTTATAGACCTTGATTTATCAAAGGGCTTAAGTGTATGTTTAATTTCCTATATTATGAATTTCAGCCACTTGCTTAGGGTTTTATTGAGTCAAAAATTGATGAGATTTCTGGGAGACTGGAGAGGAAAACCAGAGGAAAACAAGGTGCTTTCCAAGAGTGCAGTGGGGCCATAAACCTCTGTGTTATCTCCTCTCCACAAGGCAGTGGCTGATGGTAAGAACTTGTTCTTTGCACAGTAATGGCCCTTTAGAAATTAAAAATTAAATTGAAATGGCACAAACAAGGCTCCTTCTAGCATGGATTGTGCTGGATGGGATCTGTCCCTCAGACCTCTCTAAAACTAGTGCCCTCCATGGTTACTTCTCTTCTGGATAAAGAGAGGAATCAAACCTTTTAACTGTTGTGTTTAATTTTTCCTTTCTGGGACCTCTAAAAGCTCTTTTCCATAGTTTTGGGGTTCCCTCTCTCTGCCCTGCTAAAGAGTCTCTGGTAGAACCACAGAATACCAGGATGGTTTGGGAGGGAAGGGACCTTAAAGCTCATCCTGCCCCACCCCCTGCCATGGGCAGGGACACCTTCACGAGCCCAGGTTGCTCCAGCCTGGCCTTGAACACTTCCAGGGATGGGGCAACTACAGCTTCTCTGGGCAACCTGTGCCAGGGCCTCTCCACCCTCTGAATAAAGAATTTTTAGGTGCTTTCAAATTGCCTCTCTCAATGGCAGCTGGGATTTTATTCCTATAATCCCAAATCTGAGCTGGGCAGGTTGTAAATCTCAGCTGTACATCAGGGGAAGGGTTGGATTCCTTCTGTCTCCATCTGCAGCCTCTCACTTCTATGACTCCTTTGGATCCTTGTTTCCATCACAAGGAATGTCTTCATGCAGATGGATGTGTTTGACTGTGGGCAGGATCCAGGGAATGGGATTTACAGGCACTCAGGACACAGGAGCACTTTGGAACATGCCTTGGATATGATGGATGGGGAATATTATCTCAATGCTAATAAATACCCAGCCACAAATTGGCTCCATTTTTCTTCATTCCTCTGCTGCCTGTGGCTGGTGACTGACACTAAATCAAGGCTCAGGCACATTAAACCACTAATTACTGCTGATTTCTTCCTCTGTTCTTTTCTCCAGGGCAATATGGATATATAGGAATATATCCATATGGATGTGCTGCCTTTGGGCATATTTCTGTCCCAGCCCTGCAGGACAGCTTGGTGCGAGATGGATGAGGTGCAAAGCTGGTGTAAATCTCACCTGGCTCAGGAACATCATTTCAACTGCTCAGGAGATCTGTATTCCTTACTAAAATTCCTTACTAATCTCTGCAGGGCTTTCCCATGGGAATGATGTCCTTTGAACATACATTTGATCCCATACACATGATACAATGTACTTGATGCAGCATCTTCTGTGCAAAATGCAGCACAAACCTGTCCCCAAACTCTTTGGGAGTTACAGTTCACTTGCAGTTTCTTGTGTTCAAGATATTTTCAGCTATCGAATCTTGTTTTTTTGGCCAGAAAACAAGGAAGGAAACCACTGATGTGCATGTGGATCCTGCAAACCTGACATGTTCTTCCACATTAAAGAAAAGAAAATAAATAGTGTAGGGATGGGATGAGGGGGAATGGCCTTAAGCTGAAGGAGGGCAGGGTTAGATGGGATATTGGGAAGGAATTGTTGGCTGGGAGGGTGGAGAGGCCCTGGCACAGGTTGCCCAGAGAAGCTGTGGCTGCCCCATCCCTGGAAGTGTCCGAGGCCAGGTTGGAGCAACCTGGGCTAGTGGAAGGTGTCCCTGCCCATGGCAGGGGGTGAAATGGGATGATTTCAAGGTAATTCCAAGCCAAACCATCCTGGGATTCTGCTGTTCAATAAAATAAACCCCATGGCTCCCAGGCAGCCTCTGGGAAAGCTTTCTGGCACCTTCTGGGAGTTTTTGGGACCAATGCTGACTTTGAAGCAGCTGAAAACTTTGAATAACTTTGCACTTCACTTGCCAGAAATATTATCTTCTTGAATACCTGGTTATTAAAGATTCAGAGCTTCTCATCTGCTCTGAGACCATGAACCATTTCCCACTGAGAGAATTCCAGTGTTTGCTAAGGACAGGTGGAAAAGTCTTTGCAGGGCAGAGAGTGGGAATGGCTTGGCTGCAGCAAAACGCATATTTAAGATACCCACCACAATCATGTTTATTCTGTTAAATACAGCAGCAAATTCTGCCATCAGTGGTTATTGCTCTTCTGCCAAAAGGCTCCAGAAACTGAACTTTGGCAAACAGGGATCAGTGACTTCAGGGCAGTCTGGGCACAGACAAAACTTCTTTGCTCTTTGGCAATGAGTAACTTCATCTGAGCTGAAGCAAGACTGGAGGTAGGGCTCTCCTTTTTATTGTTTATTATTATTATTTACTATTTTTGATTCTTTCTTAGAAGCTATTTTTGGTTGGGCTCACCATCCACGCTCTGCTGGAGCTCAGACAAGAGGTTGGATCAAGGATAAGGTTTATGATCTTTGTTATAGATCAGATTAAATGATTCAAGTGGTTCTTTCTGGCTGTGAAAACAGTTTGTGATTCTTAAAAATAGTGACAGTGTGCTGGAGAGTTCTCCCAGGATTCCCTATGGAGATAGATTCCAGCCTGAGGTGCGCACAAGGAATAGTGAGCTCTGTACCAAGGAATTGGGTTATGAGATAACTGTGGCTGGGATTGCAAATGGGATATATCAGGTGGGTGGAAAGACAGAATATCTATTGGGACATTCCCATCAACTCCTGCTTTCCCCATTCCCCCCTGGGGAGGGGCTGATGATTGACATTCTGGAGGTGAAACAAAATACTGGAGGTGAGACACACCAGTGTCTCCTTCCAACTCCTACAGTCCTTGTTTGAAAGATGGGTTTTAACTTCATATTTCTCTCATTTGCAGAGTGGATTCCTGTGGTAGCATTCCATCATCCTGTGATTATTAAGGGAATTAATAATGGAATTAATAAATTAATAAGGGAGGACATTTCACATTCTTCACAACTCAAACTGCTCAGGGGAGTGTGATGGTCCTAAACACGGGGATGGTGCTGGGTTGATGACCTTAGAGGTCTTTTCCAAACTTAATGATTCTATGACCTAATCCCAGGATCTGGCTCTGGTTCCCAGCAGAACCATCCCCATCTCCAGCTCAGGCTCGCATGGCATGCATGGACTACCTGTATTTCCGTGTTTACTTGTTTAGAGCCAAGCCTGGGCTCCCCTGATGGCCCTGATTTCTGTAGGATCAAGCTCAGCTTGGAGCACCTGGTTTGGTTTTTTTTCCTCCTTGCTCCTCTTTTCCAGGAAGGCTGATAAAAAGCAATCCAAAGGTGATTCAAATCCAAAGTGGATCCAACCTGCCAGCTCTGACTGTGCACAGGGATGAGATGCTCTCAGCAGTGTGAGGCTTGATCAGACCCATCCAAACACAGAGACAAGACAATCTTCTTTAATAATTGAAGAGGTATTAAGGTCAGGCCTCTCAGTTTTAGTGCTTTTCAACTCTCTTGCCACTTATTTCCATGCTCTTTGCAGAGAAATTACACTTCTCTGGGTTTGGCATTTGTTCTGCTCTGTGCCAGGGGCTCCCAGCAGCTCCAGCACAGCCTGACCTCCCAAAGCAGTGGGAATATTTTCACTTGTTTCCATGGAGACTGGAGGAAAGGCATAAATAAATGTGGCTGGCAATAGCAAGGCTTCACCTGCTGCCGCCGGGGTAAACCGTGGCCTGGTTGTGAGGTTACACAAAGAGGGGGTAGCCCTTGGTGGTGTCCCTGTCTATGTGTCACCGGGGCCATGGCTGGTGCTGTGGGATTTGTGTGGCCTCAGCATTCCCAAGGGATGAGGAGCAAACCCCAACCCATGGGCTGCTTCACCAGAGCTGCCCCTCAAGAACCAGCGTGGTGGGCTTGGAGCAACCTTGGCTAGTGGAAGGTGTCCCTGCCCATGGCAGGGGGTGGGACTGGGTGATTCTTCAAGTCCGTTCCAACCCAAACCATTCCATGATTCTGAGACTGCCCAAACATTGCAGGAATGGCATTTATTTGGGGTGTGCTCAGTGTCACTGAGTGATGTTCCAGCATGAGCTGGGAGATGTACCTTTACAACACACCGCTGAAAAATTCCATAAAATTCCAGCTGGCCAGTGGAATTGCAACCTGGGAGCCAGAAAAGCTCCGATTTGGATCCCAGTCTTATTGCTGAGCTGCTGTGTGATCTTGAAAGATCATTTCTCATTCCTCTCTTATGCTTTACTTGTGAGGTTACAACACTTCTGGAGCAGGGAATTTCTGTCTGAGAAAAGTTTTGATTCCATCTGTGCCAGGGGTGGCTTTGTCATGGTTGAGGTTTCTAGGTGAGTTAAATAATTATATATATATAATTATACGTATTTATGTATTTATTTATAATATTACATACATAATTATTTATAATGCCTATATAATTATATACAGTATATATAATTATATATAATACACATATAATCACATATAATACATATATAATTATTTAATATAATATAATGTAATACTACTATTACTGGTAACAAATAAAGTTCAGGAATGCTCCTTGGGGTCAGCACTGTTTCGTTCCCCCACATCCATCTTCCAGGTCCTACAGGGATCCTCCAGAGACTGCTGGTACAGGTGGGTCTTCTAAACTGCCCTGACAATGAAAATGGACATCTGGTCTTAGATGATTCCTTTTTACTTGCTGCTTGGAGGGAATTTCTTAGAATAATGACTTTCCTTGTCAGAGGAGTCAATTTGGCCTCACCCTGCATTGGATATTTTCTCACACAGAAGAGCAGGTGAATTTTGTCAGAGCAGAAGGTTGGGGTGGGTTAATCCCAGAATTCTGAGCCCAGATCCTCCTTACCCCCAGTGAAATGAAAAGCTGAAGCCAGGTGGGAATGCTGAGGTGGTTCAGCTCTAAAATTGATTTAAAAATACAAGTCAGAACTCCCAGACTAGGAGGGGAAATTTTAAGCTGTGTCAGACCTGCCCTGTAACCTCCTCATGCTCACTGTGCCAGCAGCTCCTCCTGCCCTGTCACAGGCATTAATTACCACAAACACCACATTCCTCTGGGAGCACACAGACTTTTCCAGGCCTTGTTATTCTGAATTACTTGAATCCCTCTCTCTTTATCTCTTTTGCTTCTGGTGGGACATCCAGGCAATTTTCCAAGGCTGTGAGCACAGGACTGGGAAGGAATCACTGCCTGCCACGGATGCTGAAGCTGGAGCTGCCCTCTCCTGTGATTTCCCAATAAAACTTTGCAGCCTGATATTGCTCAAAATTGGCATTGGGGTGAGATGGGAAATTATGGCCTTTCTGTAGCTGTTCAGTAGATCTTGTTGGGGTGTCTGGTGTATTCAAACTGAAGGTGTTTTACCCTCCCTCATATTAAAAAAAAAACCAGTTTACTTGAGCTCAGTGTTTCCAGAAGTGGCTCCATTCCATTAGAGTTTGCATACAATGGGAGGAAAAAAAAAATCACACAAGAAATACCTTCTTTCCTTGCGTCTTGCTCCAGAGGGACCCGGAAAACTCGTGGGCACTGATGCCCTGAAAGCTCTGCTCCAACTCCTGCCTGGACAGTGAGACATCCAGGTGATTTATCTGTGTCTTGGTTTATAGACTCCAGTCCAGTTCTTCTGAGACTGAGGGTGCTCCTGGGATGCCAGTCTGAAGGGAAATGTTCCTCCCACAACCCATGGCCCTCTGAAATTTGTCCTGTGTCATTATTTGTCCTGTGTCACTGCCTCGTGCAGGATGTGTCTCCCATTTCTGGTTGTCTGAGCAGTTCTGAGTCAGTGGTGCTTGTTCCTCTCTCCTACCCCCCCTGGTTCCTTCCTTTAATGATTTCCAGCTTTATGTTTAACTCTTAATGAGTTCTGGTTAGCCATCACCCATGAATACCATTAAAAAAAAGCCAGAATCGGCCTTGAACTCTCATCTGTCCTCTTCCTGCTTCGATGGGACTGAATTCCTAATGATAAAGGAGTAAGGAACAAAAAAGAAAATATAGAAGATACATAAGATCAAAGGAACTGTTCTGTCCTTGTTAGATCCTGTTTGACAGTCAGATTATCCTCAAGAAGGACTGTCCTGGTGCAGTCCCAGAGGAGAAGAATGCCCTGGAGACAGTGGAAGGAGACTGAAGATGTGTGTGAAGTTCAGGTTCATCTTGGCACAGTCCCACTGGAAATCCCAATCCCACAAAGTTAACAGTGTCAGGAAAAGGAATGCCTGTGGGGACTGGGGAAGTGAGGGCTTGTTCCAGCTCAGTGTGAGCTCTGGCAGGGGGGCTGCACTCCCCAGGAGCCCCCCATACCCGGGGGGGGTCTGTCTGCAAGGACACATCAAGGTGACAAAGAACACCAACCTAGAGATGGTCATTTGTCTCAGAATCCTGCAATCGTTTAGGTTGGAAAGGACCTCTCAGGTCTTTGAGTCAGCCACTGAACAGCCTTGGGCCACTGCTGCTCCATGGTGACAAAAGTTTTTGCCTCAAGGAACAAGGAATCATGGAATAGTTTAGCTTGGAAAGGACCTTGAAATTCATCCAGTCCCCCCCCCTGCCATGGGCAGGGATACCTTCCACTAGCCCAGGTTGCTCCAACCCCCTCCAACCTGGCCTTGGACACTTCCAGGGATGGGGCAGCCACAGCTTCTGTGCCCAACCTGTGCCAGGGCCTCCCCAC
>JAWWLV010000280.1:5276-18382 GCA_035041135.1 Platyrinchus mystaceus | reverse complement strand
CCAGGGGAAATTTAGATTGGATATTAGAAAGAAATTCTTTACAAAGAGAGTAATCAGGCATTGGAATGGCCTGCCCACAGAGGTGGTGGATTCACCATCCCTAGAGGTTTTTAAACTGAGATTGGATGTGGCCCTTAGTGCCATGATGTAGTAAACAGACTGGAGTTGGATCGAGGGTTGGACTCGATGATCTTGGAGGTCTTTTCCAACCCAATCGATTCTATGATTCTATGATAATGTGGCTTTGTACAGTGGAAGTAGGTGGTCAAAATCAGGTTATCTGAAGGAGCAGGAAGGGGCTCCCATTCCTTCAGCCATCTAACACCTCTCCAGTCTCTTTTCAGGAAGGATTCCCAAAGATGCTTTTGTACAAGTCACGAGGAACACACCATGTGGCCTGGGGAGGCTGGGATCCAGGGACAGCTACTGGGCACATGGAATGTCTGTGTCCAGGTACTGACAGGTTCCCCCTGTACGGATGAGCATCTACACAGACTCTAATGGGCCCTTACCCTGAACTGCCCTGGAGGGAACAAGTGAGGCCATTTGTGCCATTGGTATTGCTGTGAGTGCTGAATGTGCTCACCTGTGCTGATCTGTGTACACATGTGTTGTATATGTACCTATGCCTATGAGTTGCATATGTGTTCTCTCTGTGCATGTGCCTTCTGGGAATTCTTGCTCAGCCTCACTACTTGG
Source organism: Platyrinchus mystaceus (assembly GCA_035041135.1). Classification (NCBI taxonomy): domain Eukaryota; kingdom Metazoa; phylum Chordata; class Aves; order Passeriformes; family Tyrannidae; genus Platyrinchus; species Platyrinchus mystaceus. The sequence goes on along the minus strand of JAWWLV010000280.1, from coordinate 17,683 downwards.
TTGGACCCGGATTTGGAACTTGTGGCAGACTTGTCTCAGTCACATTTCCCAGACTCAGCCCTGTTATCTGTCAGAAAAGCCTCGGGAAAAAATCCAGCAGGGAAACTGCCGTTAAGGTGGAAAACAGTCAGGTATTGAGCACTGGACAGCCAGCGTGACAGCTGATCCCCTCCAGCTAGGAGGGCTGCAGGGGCTTTTGCTGCTCAAAATATCCTGGCAGTGTCTGAGACAACAAGTGAATGACAAGCATATTTGGCAAGTTCCCCTGGCCGACTTGGCTAGGAAGGCACTAACCTCCCTATTTCTTTTCTGTATTAATCACACATTACTTGCTCAGCACTGACAAGGAGGAAGCTGGAAGAAAAGCAAATAGATCAAAATAAAAGAGAAACCAACCAGAAGGGTGGGTTTGTGATCAAAGTGTCCAGCGCAATATGCCTTCAGAGAACTATTAATAAAATCCTTTTGCCATAGGCCAACCAGGCTTGTTCATTTGGGACATTTCCCAACAGAAGAGATGGCACAGCATTTGGCAATAGAAAATGCAGGTGTGTGTGAGAACCCTGTTCATTGCCACAGGGACACACACACACACACTCTCACACATATACACACTCCAGCACAGTTATATAGCCTAAAAATGGTTATTTTGTCATCTGCAATTTGACCATCGCAATTCAGGAAGCACCTTTTCAGCATTCTCTCCTGTGAGTCTTAAGGTCAAACCACTAATTTCCCTTTTCCACTCTCAGAAGACAAAGCTGGGCTAGTGTCAGCACCCAGCCTGTACCATGTCCTGGCTCTGAACTCTGTACATACCTCCCTGTACCACACTGCACAGCTGGCCTGTGCTGGAAGCAGCCTGAATGCTTTGCATAATGTGGAAGCCAAACGCTAACATGCCAAATTCCTCATTATGCAGATAATCCACTGTGTAATAGATGCCATGCCACAACCTGTTCCCAAACAATCCAAGTAGCCATTGCATATGGGGATTGTTCCCTTGGCATGTTAACTGCCCTTTGCCACTGGCAGGAAGTGCTGCATGGACATCTCAGCTGAGGACAAGGGAACTGCTGCTCTGGCAAGAGTGAACTTTTGGAAGCCCTGCACCTTCCTCAGAACTAAATGCAAGACACTGCCAACCACAGGCCAGTCTTCTTCAGTCTCTGCAATACATTGTCAATGATTCCCTTTTCTGCAATGTTTCTGTGACCAGGGAGCACATGCCATTTTCTCTGACACTGATGTATCATTCCTGGCTGAACAGGAGGACAGAACTCATCAGAGCATGAAGGAAGTTGTTAAATGAAATCTTCCATAACATTCAGATATGCAGTATAAAACTTTATCCCATATTTTTTCTGAGTTAGTGCCTCTGAAAACCCTTGATATTGAAGACTCAGAGAACAGAGATGATACTGCAAACACTTCTCATGAACCAAACATATGATGATCCTGGTTCCCTGTAGAAATCTGATGCCACATAGGGGACCTCCCTCCTGTTGTATTACACAGAAAACAGTAGGAGTTAGTCCAACAGGATGCAAGGACTCTTTTTCTGCAGTTTCACAGCCACACTTCTGCTGCCAAAGGAGGAAATAATTTCATCTCCAGTGCAAAAGCAGCAGTGTAGAAATCACTCTCTGTGGAGCAATTTGATCACCTAAAGAGAGGAAAACATTTACTCTCTGGCACACAGGAGCCTCTTTCCTTATCAGAGAGCTATGAATGTTGCTTCAAATACTTACGTGACAACTGGGAGGACAATATATTAAAAAAATAGAATGAACATGGCCAAAATCAACAGTGTGCATAGTTCTCTGAGGAAAAACTAGTCCATCTACACGGTCACACAGATATTCACTCCCCAGAAAGCTTCAGATTCTGCACAGCAACAGCAAAGCAAATACAGAGCACAAATGTTAGAATACCATGAATGGTGTGGGACAGGCATATGTGGGTATGGTTATGAAGAGAACTATCACTTTAAATGAACTTCTAACATCTAAAACAAATGTATAAATCCCTGAGTTCTTATATTTGACCCAGATCATATTCCCTTTGCAGCTGGTGGAGCCAAATGCTTCAGACACCTCTAACCTCCCCCTCAAATTTTACAATGTCAGCGAAAAATTAGATTCTTTCTTCTGAAATTTGACCTCTGAGAGCAGTGATCTCAATAGTCATAAAAATAGGCCCTTCAGCTGGGGTCATCAGAGATGTGTTTGTATTGGAATTGCTAAGCCAAGAGATTTTCACACCAAGTCAGGCTCCACTGGGTTCCCCCAGCATAGGCAAGTTCATTTTGAGAACATCATAGATTTTATGTACACTGGAGAGGCAGACAACTTTTTCAATTCTTCAACGCAAACATGAATCACAATGCGTGGTATTTTCAAGCACTCCACATTGTCCCTCCCTCTGGAAAGAGCATTTAGTGTCATCTGACACAGGCATCTGAAATGTCAGCGCCTGAAAATGCACAGTCAGCCTTGGGCCCTTCAAGCTGGAGAGGAGGCAGCCAGCAGATGTAAGATAAGGTCTGTAAAATCTAGATAGGACAACGGGAGCAAGTGGGTGGATGACTGAACTTCCCTGCACAAGAAATAGGGGCATCAGGTGAAGTTCACTGGTGGCCAAACACAGAAGGATAGGACACTTCAAACCACTCATAGTTATCTGCACAGCTCCTCACCACCAACAGAGTGGCTCCTGAATGTTTCCATTCATTCAAAAAGCTGCCACATAAATCCATGGGAGGAGAACCAGGTGTAGACTCCTGATCCCACACATGAGAAAGACATCAGGATTGGGATGTGCCAGCCAGGAGCACCTGGGGTATGGGGAAGAGTTCAGGGAAAGCCTCAACACATCTTCCTGTCTCATCATTCCTGTACTTTGTCAGCCTCAGACACCACCAAGGCCCACAGCCACTGCCAGGGGACATTGCTGTGGGCTGGCCTTTGGGTCAACACAGAGCAACTGCCATGCCCTGACATGTCTGTAACAACAAGCCAAAGGGCAGCACCAAGGCAGTGGGGTCCCCCTTGCAAAGAGGACTTGGAGAGCCTGGAGCCCAGGGGCTGCTGCTCTGGAGCCAGGACACCCCTCTGTTGGCAGCAGCCAAGCAGTGCCTAGCACCAGGCAGTGCCAGAGGCACCTGGGAAGTTAAACACTCCATGCACCCATCACAGGGGCTGAGCCACAGCTCACTGGGTTCAGATGCCAACGTGTGACCACAGCACAGCTGGGCCTGCTCACAGCTGAGCAAATCCCACTCAGGCTGCTATGGGCAGCGCTTTCAGCAAAACTGCTGGAGTTTAACATAATTCCTGGGTTTCTTCTCCAGTGCCTGGCCCATAACCTCAGAGTTAATGCTATCTGACGAGATACAAGCTAACTTGGGTGTGCCATGCTGTTACTGAATGTCTGTCCTGCAGCCTGCATTGGCATGCAGCGATGCCTGAACCAAATGGATGCTGCTTCTTGCTGTGCTTCTTAGGCTGCTTTGTAGCTGGGATTATAAAATCATTCAGAATAGCTGAGATTGCAAGGATGTCCAACACCCTACTCAAAGCAGGCCTAATTACTTCAGATTGCTCAAGGATTTGTCCAGTCACATCTTGCACACCTCTACAGATGGAGCGTCTCTGAACAACGTGTTCCTGACTTGGATCACCGTCATTGTAAAAATAATTTTCCTTATATCTAATCTGAATTTCCCACATTCCAGCTTGTGTCCACTCTTTCTCACTGTATCAGATACGTGTAGATATCAGTAAGATCTCCCTTTAGCCTCCTTTTATCCGATTGAATAAACCCATCTCTTTTAGCTTCTCCTTATACATCATGTGATCCAGTTCCCTGACCTTCTTGGTTCCCCAAAGACTACAAAACAGTCTTTAGACACCAAAGTCTCACCTAGACTTATTTGTGACCATGTTATATTCTTGGCAGTATTACAGTGCTTTTGTTAGCAGTTCCTTAGACCAAAACACTCTTTGCTTCCACTGGGAAAAGTGTTCCTTATACAACCTTTTTCACTGACAGTTTTGGTTTTGACTATCCTACACAGACCAAGCTTTTTTTTGCTACTTCTTCGGTCAGTAGTTAGTTTCTAGATCACCTTTCTCCCTGCATCAGTTCCAGCCTGAGTAAGTCTCTTTTTTGTGTAGAAATGGCAAGTGTCACATCCAGTATTTCTAAGGGGCTCATATAGCAGCCTTAATGTTTCCTCAGCCATACCAGAACTAGTTCAAACTCCTGATCATATTAGGGCCATACTTACAATTCTGCTCTGACTTTCTAGGACATTGGGCAGTGGTCCATCTTCATTATATCATGTCTACAGAAGTGACATCATTATCTTCCCAGACACTCTGTATTGAGATTTGTTCCCATCTCCATAAATTTTCATATCTCTCTGTATCATGGAGAAAAAAACCCAAAACACTGGCCACAATTCTTACCTGTTCATCTCCTTGCCATAAGACTTCTGCCACTTACAGTTCAGACAATACCAGAGTAACTGAGCCAGGAACGATCAGTGTGTAGGGCTGCCCACACAAGTATCTCTGGCAAAACAAGGACTTACAGAGTATCTGTCGGTCCTTTAATGTCAGAGATAAAGCAAAACTAACTTTGGTGGCCTCTGGGTCAAAGAAGAGCTTGTGCCACAGTTTTAGTTTAACAATACAGACAAAGCTTGGGCTTGTATCAAAAATCTACAGTCTTTAGGGGCCCTTATAGCACCTATTCTAACATGATGTCCCCAAAGAAGAAAGTTGGCTGCTCCTGTAGGTTCCCAAGCAACGCATTCTATAAGACTCTAATGTGTCTGCAACAGAACTGCAGGAAATGTACTGCTGGGAAAAGGGAATAATGAAAAATCTGAGTTATAATACAGCATCTAACTAAGACCTCTTTCAGAAAGTTTGTGAGACAAAAGATCAGAGCTGAGCAGACTGCTCAAAATTTAGCACTGTCAGAAACTAGTTCAAACCCAACTTCAAGTTGTATTCTAACTCCAAAGCTGGTTCCTCGTGAAAGACCCAGAAAGCTTTGAGAAAGTACATGCATGTGGAAGCCTAAAATCTGGCGAAGTCTCGCAGACAAGCTATGTGAGTGGGTGATGCTGAAGAGTACCTGAGGTAGAACAGCATTTCAGGAAAGGGCAGAGGAAATTAGAGAGTCTCACAGCAACCCCACTTTGGCCACATATACCAGCCCATGAGTGCAGCTGCTCAGCCAGGCTCTTACCCATTTGAGTCATGCCCTGATGGTCCTTATACAACTCTCTCAGCAGCATGGGAAGGTCATTCCTTCCCAACACACAGTGCCGCTCAACAATGGTGAGTATGTAGAAATGGGTAACAGGGATCACATTTGATTTGTGATCCTCCTCTCTATTGCAATTTCTCTGTTATGTTTGTACTGTGATTCCATCACACTGCTGTATCACTCTGCTAAATCAAAATTGCATGTAACATCAAGAATCTTCAAAAAAGGAAATTTGGTATTAAATATTAAACACCCTCCACATGTGGAATATCTAAAAGCACCAAAGCTCATCTCTGACATAATCTCACAGGAGGTACTCACTTATGGATCTCTTGTAGGAGTCTGGTGAGAGTATGTTGCTTCCTACAGCAGAAAGAGAGGAAGTAGACTCTGGCATGACTTACCCTAGGGACACTGCTGAATCTGTATGGGAGGCAAATCCCTCTGGGAACTTATGTCAGCAGAGAAGAATGAGAAAGAACTAACAAGAACTTGATGAAAGCCTAGTTGGAAATTTACTTGCTTTTAGAATTCCAAATTCTGAAGACTGCCATGACAAACATTGGTCACATTGTTTATTTTATCTGAGTTTATCTTCCAGAGACCATAAAGCAGCTGGGAAAAATCACAGCCCCTTTTTAATCTGCACTTGGATTGCTAAATCTAAATCATTTTGTCCTGCTCCCACTTCCTAATATACCACCTCACTTCCACCAGCAGGAACTTAGGAAGTTAAGTAAATTGTCCTAGCACACCTAGTTAGATAGTTATTTTTGTCTCTGAGAAAGAACATGCTCTTTCTAATTAGCCCCCAAAGAAGAACTTTCACAGTAACTCAAGATGAAATCATGGCCTGAGGTGAGAAGGTGTGAACAAGCTGCGGATTTGCAAGGGATGGGGGAGCAGGCAGGAGGGAGTAGACAATGCAGGCTTCTTTCTGGATCTCAATACGAAAGGTCCAACAAAAACTGGCTTAATAAAATAGCCACTTAGATAAGATAGAGTCATGGTTTAGGAATGGTATTCTCCAGTTTATGGCTCCCACTAAAACTATGTGCTGCTTCCTCTGCCCTCCCCTGTGCTGCTCTTGGGAGGGGGATTGGAGGCACAATACTGGATTGCTCCCTCTGCCATGTCAGCTTGACTGGAAAGAAGCCCTTCTTCCTCAAAGAGTTCCTTACCCTTGGCCCTGGAAATGATGTTAGATGGTACAGAATAACCTCCAACTCCTGGCCATGTCCCCTTACGGCTACTGCAAAAATAAACCCTGTCTTGGCTGGAACCAGCACAGGCAGACTAAAAAGATGAACACAGATGCTGAGCAAATCCCTTCAGATGCTGGGAACCCCAGCTCCAGATGAACCCAGGATGGGTTTTCCCATGGTGCATGGAACATGTGGAGAGGTTCCTTGTTTTCAGGTCATTCATGCTACTAAAATTATCTTTAAAAGCACAATTCTATTCATAAAGCATGTCCACATGAGAGCTTCTCAGACAAGACTGTGCAGATGGTGCAATAATCAGTACGGAGAGGGAGCTGCCTGAAGGGTCCTCCCTTGGGATGATCTGGCTGAGTGTGCCCTGCCACTGTGTGATGCACAGCACAGCCCTAAGGCTGTGCTGGATGGGCAGTACAGCTCAGCATGGGCCTGGGCACACTCAGGTTAACTGTGATGTGGATCACTAACTTCTCCATTACAGTGGTCTCCTGGTCAGGATCAAGACATTCCACCTCTTGATACAGACACAGTTATCTATTTCATAGCTACTTTACGTTAAAGGTTATGTTAATAACATATGGGATTCTGAAGTCCTCAGTACAAGGACCAACTGACTCCTTGCGTATATTTGTCTTACACAAAGACAAATGGCCTCTAAAGACAAATGGCCTCTGCTAAGTTTTATATTTCAACCCATGACCCCAAATCAAATCTCTGGCACAGCTCTGCGTTTTCACTCAGAAGTAATTGTAACTGCGGTGACTGTGACATAAAGGATGGCTAATACCATGGTTTTTAATCCCTCTGGGATTAATTAAAATTCATTTCAATTCAGTCTTACACATAGTTAGTATGAAAATCTGTAGACTCCGAATGCCAGTACACACAGTTACCCTTGCCTTTTGCAGTGACAAGACACTGTATAAAATGCGTATGCTCCATGACTGCACAACAGTCACATAAATAAATCCATGTCATAAAATCACTTAACTAGTGGCCATGGATTTGCAAATGCATTCACCCATGGCGTGTTTTTTGGTGGATATCATTTATGACCTCGTAATTCAGGACTAAATTCGTAATTGCACGAGTGTTACAGAGCCTGAAGGGAACTGGACAAGAGGAACAGGAGCACAAGGAGGTGGCCTTCCAGTGCTGTAAGAGGAAAACCAAACAAACCAACCAAACAAAAGCTATTACCTCACCACTTTAAAGATTTCCTTTTTCATTTAACTAAAAAAAGATAGTCTTCTACTTGCCTGGTTACATTTACAAACATATAGACCCCTCCTCACTCCCAGGATTGTAAACTTCCCTTGGATTGTACCTACCTGACACCACCTGTGAACATTATTTGCATTTCCCTTTGTTCAGTACTATGAGATTCCTGTCTTCCAATTGCTTCAGCCTATCAAGGTCCTTCTGATTAGACACATACAATACCATGACAGCCATTCAATAACATCATTTCATGCAACAGTCTGTGTAAGTAGTAGCAAATCCCCAGACAGGGGAAGGCTCAGAGATGGTCAGAAACGATGATGTGCTCAAGAAGGTCAGAACAGAACACAGGAAGTGATGGCAGTTATCTTAAAGGAAGCTGAACTTAACCCTAAGGGAACCTTTGCTTTGGATAAATGGTTGTATCAATGGAGTGGCACAACTGTTTATGTAAATGATTTTCCCTGATACTAGAAAGTATAATCCTCCCAAGTCAGACCAGGCAGGGTGGAAGAAAAGGGTGGTGTGGGGTATGTGTGTGTATAAGGCTCAGGCCAACATAGGGTATAAAAATGAAACAATTTTGTTTAAATGGGCTTGTGTTGGCTTCAACCCACACAATTCTTCCCTTGACTGGGGATGCTCAGCATCTAGAGATTGGTAATCAGAGAATCACAGAACATTAAGGGTTGGAAGGGACCTTAAAGATCATCTAGTCCCAACCTCCACTGCCATGGGCAGGGACACCACCCACTAGACCAAGTTGCTCAAGGCCTTATCCAACCTGGCCTTGAATACTAGCAGGGATGGAGCGTCCACAACCTCCCTGGGCAAGCTGTTCCAGTATCTCATCCCTCTAATAGTAAAGAATTTCTTCCTAATATCCAGCCTATATTTCTCCCCTGTCAGTTTGTGCCCACTACTCCTTGTCCTGTCACTACAGTTCCTGACAATGAATCTCTGGCTTCCCAGTAGGCCCCTTCAGATAGTGGAAGGTGCTGAGGGGTTTCCACACAACCTTCTCTTCTCCCAGCTGAAGAGTCCCAACTTTCTCAGCCTGTCTTCATATGTCTTCCAGTCATCAAATTCATGGCCTCCTCTGGACTTGCTGCAACAGTTCCATGTTCTTCTTATGTTGGGGCCACACAGTGTTCCAGCTGGACTCTCACAAGGGCAGAGTACAGGGGGGAGAATCACCTCCTTTGCCCTGCTGGCCCCACTCCTTTGGACACAGCCCAGGATTCCATTGGTTTCTGGGCTGTGAGTTCTTACTGCCAGCTCATGGTCAGTTTTTCATCACCCCCAAGTCTTTCTCCACAGGGCTGCTCTCAATCACTTCTCTGCCCCACCTGTTGGTGTGCCTGGGATTGCCCTGACCCAGGTGTAAAACCCTGCACTTTGCTCTGTTGAACTCCATGAGCACAGACCCAACACTCCAGCTTGTCCAGGTCCCTCTGGATCCATCCCTTCCCTGCAGCATGTGGCTGCCCACCCAGCTCGATGTTGTCACTGAATGCGTTGAGGGTGCCCCACTGGCCCTGTCCCCAGAAAGCCGTTGAACAGAATCTGCCCCAGGACTGACCCCTGAGGGACCCCACTGGTCACTGGTCTCCAGGCGGACAATGAACCATTGCCCACAACTCTCTGTGTGCAGTATCCAGCCAGTTCTTTAACCACCAAGTGCTCCACCCATCCAATCCACGTCTCTCCAATTTGGAGACCAGGATGTCATGTGGGACAGTGTCAAACGTTGGCACAAATCCACGCAGACGTCAGTTTCTCTGCCCCATCCACCAGTACTGCAGCCCCATCATAGAAGGTCACCAAATCTGTCAGGCAAATAAGAATCACATTTCATTTGTGATTCAACTGTATATTGTAATTGCTATGTTGTGTTTGTGCTGTGATTTCCATATTCTGCTATATCATTCTGCTTAATGTGTGTAATTACTGTGTAATTTCAAATATCTTCAAAAAGCTAAAACTGATGATAAAACTTTAAACCCTTGTATGTAATTTCCAAAAGAGTCTGAACAGAGAGTATTGGACCCTGGCAGTCTGGAAACTTCCCTTTAAAAGACTAAAACAACTGTTTCTGAATACTGGCTGTGAGAGTAGCACTGGAAAAACTGCAGAAACTATCAGAAAAGGGAATAGAGATTAGAGAAAAAAAACAAGTGTAGCAGGATGCTCTGCCTGGAGTGGGGGTAAAACATCTCAACAGCCCAACATACCATTTGCAAAGCTATCAGTGGGGAATGGAGAAGGGAGGTTGCACTACTTTCGGTGTTAATTAAGCTGAAACCAGTCCAACTCATCCATCTCAGAGTTAAGCGTCCTGATAGTGAGGTGAAGATGTGGCAGATTTAGTAAAGTACCTGAAAAAGGAACCGACAGATTGTAACTTATCTAAAGCTGCTGAGCTGGCACAGCTGGTCCAGAGACACCTGACTGATAGTCCAGCACTTCACACTGTAAAAGCCCAGTCCTACATTTCAGTGGGAGGGTTTTCTAACACAGCCCTTCTCCAAGTGTGTGTGGACATTCCTCCCTCAAGTGGGGATGCCCCTCAAGGTCACTCCTTAAGGCTCAGTGAAAGAGGTTGGCCCATTGTTGTTCCCACTGTTGTTGGTCTGAGTGAGTGTTGTAGGTTTGCCAGTCAGCCCCCTGGGGCTGACAATAGTTTTGCCAGGTGGATTTCCGGAACAAAACCCCCAATCAAAAGTTTTAGTAATGCCTCTGCTAATTACATTTTTAAGAAAACGGAAAAGAGAAGGTAGTGACGCAGAAGAGATAAGAGCCACGAGGTGGCAAGAGAAGAAGGAGCCATGTAAGGGAAGGCAGCAGGCCCCAAGTGGGGCCAGGCCTCCCTCCTCCCCCGGCCATGGGCCAGGGGCAGGTTGTGGCATTGAAGCCCCCTGGCCAAGACATGTAACAGAGTGGAGAAAAAGCTTTAATGAAAAACTTCCTGGACAAGATTAATGCAAGAAGAATTCCAGGCAGAGAGATAACAGAACCTTCCAAGGTCAGAGATAGTAGCCAGAGGAGAGAAGCCCGAAGGGGGGTGAGTTTTTTCTTCTTCTCCCCCGGCTCTCTCCCTTCAGCAGGGAAAAAACCTAAAAACTAAGTCCCTGCCGTCTGTGGAAAATTATAAAGTGAAAAGATTCCCCCGGAGCTCATAGAGAAGCTTATACTGAAGCAAGTAGATGAACGAAGAAGCTACAACTCCTGTGGAAGGCTTAAAATGAAACAGAGTCTTATCAAAGACCTGTGGCCTATGGAGAAAAAGAACCTACGCTGGAGCAAGTCAGCTCGGGTAGGACTTGTAAAGGATCCATACTGATGCAGCTGAATTTGGAACCTCACAGGAAAACAGGAATGGACTCAAAAGTCATATTTCCTGTGACTCTGTGAGAAGACCATGGCAAAGCCAGTGTCCCCTGTGCAATCCATGGAGGACCCCCACGAGGCCTGGGTCTTAGCCCAAGAGTGGGTAGACCCAGTCCTGAGGTTGACATAGAAGAGAGAGAAAAAGAGAGGCAGTTCCAGCTGCAGTGAATCGGAGCTGTCGTCCTAGAGATAACAGAAGAAAAACTTTCAAATGCTGCAGAATTGTTTTGGAAGACCTGTAGCTTTGGTAGTAGAAAAGAGACTGTTTTCTCCTCCTGAACTAATTCGAAGGGGGGAGAGATACTTCTGTAAATATATAGTACTTTTGCATAGTTAGAATTGTTTTATATATATAGTTCTTTAGTTTTTATTTTGTTAAGTAATAAATCATAATATTATTTCCCCCACAACAGATCTCTTTTGTCTGCATAAACCTTCTCTCAACTCATAACAATTGTGGGGGGGGGGGAGTGAAAAAAATTTGTCCATTACCAAACCCATGACAGTGAGTAACATCAATTTTGATTATTGGTTTTCCTAGCTTCTATACAATTGCTTTAATATTGCTTCAATATTGCTTCAAAAATACTGCACTATATTGTACTAGTAGTAACAGCTTCTATACTGTGTAGTAAATAATTCTGATTGAGATCTTTTAGTTTAAAAATTATGATAATAAGTTATTTATGTAATTATATCTAGTTTGCTGTTCTTAGTCCTGTGGGAGAAAGTTGCACAGATTGCTGAGATAGGCAAAATGTGGTCTCAAGTCCATATTCCTGTTGACTTCATGCAACACTGTAACCTGTAGTTGCCAGTTAGAAACTTTTCGATAATTTCAGTTATGCCTTGTCTGTTTAATAATTTTATTACTGCAAGGTGAAAATCACTTAATCACTTAAATCAGGATTTTATAAATGATTAACCAAAAAATAACCATAAAATGTGATGAACCATGTAGTTGTTCCAATCAGTGAATTTCATTCCTCTTGATCCAAGGTGAACTAAACAGCATTAAAAATAATGCAAAGTGCTGACTTGACTAAAAGTAGTTTTCATTATTAATTTATAAATTCTTTTCACTTTGAAATTGAATGAATTTTCAATTGTTGTTTTATTTTCTCCTCTACCTCCTGGGCTTTTTTTCTCTAATCATTGCAACATATTTTTTAAGTATTTTTAAATTAATTTCTCTTTTTCCTCTCTATAGCTTTTAGAAAAAACGAAGAAACACTCAAAGTTTCAGGACACCTAGTGAAGTGAAGTGAAAAGTGAAGTGAAGTGAAGTGAAGA
>JAWWLV010000279.1:6647-18474 GCA_035041135.1 Platyrinchus mystaceus | reverse complement strand
AGCCCTTCACCCTTCCAGCCAGGAACTCCTTCCCAATATCCCATCTAACCCAGTGGGAAGCCATTCCCTGTGTCCTGCCCCTCCATCCCTCATCCCCAGTCCCTCTCCAGCTCTCCTGGAACCCCTTTAGGCCCTGGAAGGGGCTCTGAGGTTTCCCTGGAGCCTTCTCCTCTCCAGGAGCACATTCCCAGCTCTCCCAGCCTGGCTCCAGAGCAGAGGGGCTCCAGCCCTTGGAGCATCCCTGTGGCCTCCTCTGGACCTGCTCCAACACCTCCAGGTTGGAGATCCCAGCCTGGAAGTGTCCCAGCACTAAAATGAGTTGGGTGGGAACGGATTTTAAGGATCATCTCATTCCCACCCCTTGCCGTGGGCAGGGACCCTTTCCACAGCCCAGGCTGCTCCAGCCTGGCCTTGGGCACTTGCAGGGATGGAGCAGCCATGGATGCTCTGGGAAGCCCCCCCATTCCATCCCATCCCATCCCACCCCATCCCACCCCATCCCATCCCACGGGATGCTCACCAAGCGGTCGTGCGGGTGGAGGCTGCAGTAGCTGCTGGATTGGGGAATGTGGGAAGAGTTGCCCAGCATTCCCCCATAGCCAGGCTGGTTCATCCCGCTGGAGGAGCTCCAGGGGTCGCTGCTGTGGTGGCCATCTGCAAGCCAGGAATCAGGGAATCAGGACTGGAATTGCCTTGGAAGGCACATCCCACACCGCCCAATCCACACACCTCCCACCAGCCCACCCGGCCTGGCCTGGGACACTTCCAAGGGTAAGTCTTGGATGTATCATCAGAATCCTGGTGATCTCCAGCTCTGGAATTCCAGACGAGCTTCAGAGCTCTTGGGGTGAGAGTAAGTGAAAAGGATTAGGAAAAAATTCCTTCATGGAAAGGGTGCTCAAGCCCTGGAATAATCAGTAGTGCATTTCCATCCCTGGCATGTCCAAAAAACACGTGGATGTGGCACGTGGGGACATGGATAGTGGTGGCCATGGATGGTCAGACTTGATGATCCTGGAGAGCTTTTCCAACCTTAATAATTCCATGATTTTATGACACTTCTCCTTAAAAAGTGGATAATTTTGCCCTCAATGTGGTAAAAACTGAGCAGCCGAATTTTACATGGATCTTTCCCAACTCTGGGAATGTTAGCAATTAATTTATCCAAAATTCCTTTGCATTTTCAAACAATCACGACAACCTGGAAGCAGCAAAACCAGGAAAAAATTCGGGATTCAGCCTCATTTTAACCCTGTGGCTCTAATTCCATGTGCAGGGAAATGGGGATACGGAGACAGGGCTTTTAGGACAACGATCCCAAAACGGCTCAGCTACGGATCAATTAAATATAAACCCGGAAAAAAAAAAGCTGGAAAATCTGTTTCCTTCCTACCTTGCATGAAGAAGGAGCTGGGAAAAGTGCTGGCTGCTGGTTTGGAGGAGGGATAACCCGGAGAATCCCTGTTGTAGTCGGCAGTACTGGCTGAGGGAGCATAAACCTGGGGAGAAAAAAAAAGCCTCATTTAGCCCCAAAATCCAGTTTTCCAGCCAAACCCCTGCCCGATTCCCCCCGGAACGCAACACCCGTGTGACTGGAAAGTCAATTCCCAGCTTCAAAAGCGACTCCGGGCTGACATTTTCCAGCTTGGAGAGGGAATATTTGTCCAAGTCTGGGTTCTGTAAATCCAATTAGGCAGCAGATGGACATGTGTTCCTCCTCAAGCCTCCCGGAGCTTAAAATAAACAGGAACTGGGAACAATGAGGAGGTTTTTTTGGGATGTGGCCTTCACCCACCTCGGCACGCAGCCGAAACCGCTCCAGAATTCCCAGCTTTCGGCTGGGAACACTGGAATTTCCCGGCCGCACCGGTACCGGCAACGCGGAATTACGGCGTTATCCCGGGATGCGAAAATCCCAGGGATCCGGCTGGAAAGGAGCCTGGGAAAGCTGGAGCAGCACGAGACCACCAGCACAGCGCGGGGACACTCCGGGGGGAAAACTCCGCCTCTCCCCGGCACGGCTCGATCCGTCCCCGCAGAGAGCCGGGAGCGGGTGCCAAACGCTCCTCGCTCCCGGTGTTCCCTGAGCCACCGGAGCCCGAGGAGGGAATGTGAAGGCCGGATCCCCCCGGCTGGATGAAGGGGACGTGCTGGATTCCTGCCGCTCCCGCTCTCCAGATGGTGGGGAAGGCTGAATCCCTGTCATCTCCTTGAGGAAAATGGATCCCTTCCTGCCTCCATTTTGAAGCGGCAGCGGCTCCCAGGAGTTGGCACCACGCCCGCTCCCGGCACTCGCCGAGAGCTGGGAAGAGAAATCCAGGGAAGCGCAGCTGGAAGGGCTTCTCTCCTCGGAAACTCCCCCCAAAAACAGGGAAAGAAGGGCTGAGGGGGGGGTGGGATGCAGAGGAACATCCCACTGGAGTTCCTGGAGGCGCGTCCCGGGCGGCACATCCAGAGGGTTGGGAATTTCGGTGGCGGCTCCAAAGGAAAGGAAAAGCAGAAGTGAATCCCAGGAAAGCTGGAGACTTTGGATGGGTAAATCAGGTGGCAACACACTACGTGCCCACCAGATCCCGGATCGTGGAGCGGGAGATTCCGGCCAGGATAAGACGCCACCCACGGCATCGGGATCACGGGAGAGGACGTTCCATTCCCGTGCCACCATTTCTCGGGATTAAAGGCACGGATGCATCGCAAGGAACACCAAATCCTGCTGCCTGCCTGGGATTTGGGAATGAGGCTCCAGAGAGGGAGGGTCAGGTATACAGGGAAGAGGCTTTTTCCATAGATCAGGTTATTCCAACCTGGACTTGGACACTTCCAGGGATGG
The DNA here is from genome assembly GCA_035041135.1 of Platyrinchus mystaceus. Classification (NCBI taxonomy): domain Eukaryota; kingdom Metazoa; phylum Chordata; class Aves; order Passeriformes; family Tyrannidae; genus Platyrinchus; species Platyrinchus mystaceus. The sequence continues at coordinate 15,644 of JAWWLV010000279.1, read as the reverse complement.
AAGCCTTTGAGAATCTGTGCCAGGGCCTCCTCAGCACATCCCCATCCCTGGAATTGTCCCAGGCCAGCTTGGACCACCCTGGTGGGAAGTATCCCTTCCCAGTGGAACACGCTGATCCTTAAAATCCCTCCCAACCCCAACCATTCCATGGTTCTCCATCCATCCATCCCAGCCTCATTCCTGATTTGATGGCAAATCTGGATCGGGGGACGTCAATATCCGTCTGGAAAACCCGGATTTAGCAACTCCCTCTGACTCATCCGGGAGGTTTGAGGAGATGGTGAGGAATGATCCCAGAAAAACACGCCATTCCAGATCATATCCCACCACACTGGAGCCATTTTGGGAGCAAATCCCAAACGCCTTTCCTTTAATTCCTGGGAATGGAGCCCGGGTTTGCTTCGATGCAAACCGAGCATCCCGAGATGCTCCTGGCAGGATGGACCCCAGTGCCTTGGGGATCCAAAGCTTCCCAAATTAAGGACAAAGTGCAAGAAGCACCAAGCACCGGGAGACGCCTCCGGGATCCAACCTGGAACGGCGGCAGGTGTTTGGGAACCCAACCCCGCTGGAAAGTTAAGGCTTATGGAGTCCAACTCCTGACCTTGTAAGGACAACTCCAAAATCCCACCTGGGATTTTGTCCAAAGGCTCCTGGAATGCCAGTGCCGGGAGCACTTCCCTGTTCCAGTGCCTGACCACCCTGTGGGGAACCTTATTCCAAAATCCAGCCTATTCCCTGCCCCAGCTCCAGCTGTTCCCTTGGATCCTCCCACTGGTCACCTGCCCTTTGTGCCACAGCTTCCTTGCCCATGACAGGCCTCGTGCTTCCCGCTCCGGGCTCCGGAGCCCGGGAATGCTGCACCCCCACGGACGAACGAGCCGGGAGAAAAAACCCACCAGGAATTAAACAACACTCCCTAAATCCCAGTTTTCCTCCTTTCCAACCCCCCCGAGGAACATGCTTCGTGCTGTCCCCGCTCTTGGGATAAAATCCCGCGTTCCAGTGCGAAATTCCCTCCTCTGCAGTGAAAAATCCCCAAACTAAACAGCCCCCCCAGCCTGCTCCACGTTTCCAGCGCTTTTCCAACAGCAGGTCCCTTAATTTGGGCCACATGTTGCCGGGGGGGGAGAGGAAGAGGAGCGGGACGCGGGGGCGGCGGATGAAAAGCCGGGGAAGCGCATTCCCAGCGCGGGCTGGAAGGGGCCGGAAGGAAAAGGCCCCCGCCCGCCTCGGCCCGACCTGCGAGGGCCCCAATCCCAACCAGATGTCGGCGCTTCCAGAGCCTTCTCCCGGCCATCAAAGGTAATTGGGAGCAGCTGAGCTCCGGCGCGGAGCAGCACATGGAAAATAAACCCCCGGAGCGGGATGAGATTCCAGGCCCTGCCGAGCGCAGAGGGAAGGGAAGGCACCTGTCCGGCACACGGGGCAGGGAAGGAAGGTTGGGATCAGCACACCCAAAGTGCTCCAGAACCTTGGAATTGCCGCTGGAGCCGGCTGTCTGAACCCCCCGGGGATCCCAGGTTTAATCCTGGGATTATCACAAGTGTGGAATGCTCTGGGATGGAAGGGATTGAAGGATCCAGTTCTCTGGGCAGGGTCACCTTCCATAGACCACGTTATTCCAAGCTGGCCTTGGACACTCCAGGGATCCAGGGGCAGCCACAGCTTCTCTGGGAATTCCAGCCCAGCCCCTCACCGCCCTCCTAGCCAGGAATTCCTTCCCAATGTCACATCTAAACCAGCTGGAAGCCATTCCCTGTGTTCTGTCCCTCCAGGTCCTCATCCCAAGTCCCTCTCCAGCACTGGGCCAGAATTCCTGGCTGGGAGAGTTGTGAGGGGCTGGGCTGGAATTCCCAGAGAAGCTGTGGCTGCCCCTGGATCCCTGGGAGTGTCCAAGGCCAGGCTGGAATAACCTGGGCTATGGAAGGCGTGTGGGCTGGGAATGAGATGATCTTTCCATCCCTCCCATCCCGGGATTCTCCGCTCCCCCTCCCGGAATGCCATCCCAGCACCCCCCAAACATCAGCTGCCTGACTTTTCCTCCCTTCTCCCACCCTCCAGGATCCTCCAAAGCCGCAGATCCCTCTTGGCTCCAATGTTTTCCAGATGGGAAGGCCGAGCCCCACGCTCGGGAACGCCCAGAGTTAAAAAAGGGTCACGGAAATTAGAGAGGGAAGCAAAAATTCTGCCCTGATGTCATCCCTGTGCAGCAGGACACGGCTGGAAACGCACCAGGCACGGCCCAGGACCGCAGCTTTTCCAGCCACGCTCCGATTGCTTCCTGCTCCTTCACAGGATCCTGGAATGGTTGGGCTTGGAAAGCCCTTCTCATTCCACAGGGACACCTTCCACTCTCCCAGGTTGCTCCAAGCCTGGATTGATTTCTCCATCCCAGGTCATTCCCAAAGCAGTCCAGGAGCAAATTCACCCCCTCAGCCGGCTCAGGTGGATTCTGCTCCAATACATCCCTAATTCCAGGATCCTGGAAAACCAGGAGGCCGAGCTCGTGGAACGGTCCTACCACAACACTTCCAACAGGGATTAGGGAAGGAAAAGGGAGAGTGAGAGGAATGCAAAAGGAAAACACCAAGAAATGGGTGAGGAGATTGAATTCCACCCCTGCCAGGCCTGGAAACCCTTTCCAGGCAGGAATTTGCCCTCATGTCCAACCTAAATAAATCCAAGCTTCCCAAAGAATTCCCGCTTCCCGAAGAATTCAAGATGGTGGGAGCCCAAGAAAGGGAGCCCCGATCAAAGGTTTAATTGACCGCTAATTAAGCTCCATTAGGCCACGGAAATGATGGAAAGAATTCCTTAACCCCATCCTTGCCTTCCCTGGGCAGGAGCCGGGAGAAGGAGCCGCCTCGGGACCGAGTGTTGTGTTAACAGGCCAAAACACTGGGGGGGAAAGCGGATTCATAGGAAAATTGCCGGAGATCCGTGGGAATGCTGCGATCCCTCCGTGTCCCTTCGGCCTCTGGCTCAGGGTTGGGAGGGCAAAACTTCCTGCTGAGGAAAAACCAGCCGGAAAACCGGGCTCTGGGATGGCATTTGGGAATCAAATACCCACTGCCAGGCAGTGTTTCTGGGGTTTAATGTTCCAGAGGATCCTACAAATGAATGGAATTAATCCCACAGCAGGACTGAGGATCTTAAAGGCCTTTTCCAACCTTAACGATTCCATGATCCCTGCTTAGAGTCGGGCAGGGAAAAGCTGAGGATTTAAAAAAACCCCCAGGAATTAAGAAAGCCTAAAAGCCCCCAGAATTCCTGCTCTGCGGATCAGGAGCGGAGTTTAAACCCCCCAGCTCCGAGCAGGCCTCGCTGCCGGCCCCAATCCCGTTTTATTCATTCCATCCTAATGATTTTTGGCAGCCGATCCCACATTTCGCTGAAAGGCCTTTAATGAGCTCCATATCTTTTATTTTTCCCGAGGTTTTTTTTTTTCCCCCTCATTAAAATGCACTTGTTGGGATGAAGGGGGTGGTGGGGGGGGGAAGGGGGAGATTTTTTTTTTTTTTTTCCATAGGAAACCGAAATATTAATGCAAATTGGCCTCCCGAAGTTTAAAAGCGGGAATTTGCATACCGGGAACCAAAGGGAACAACAAATGTGCCTCTTCACACCATAATTATCCGGGAAAAAGCACGGAGCGTGTGAAGCATCCCGAGCTCCGCGCGGAGCAGCTGCCGGAGCCGTTATCTCCCAGAAAACAGGGGCTGGGACACTTTGCTTCCGGATGAAAGGCGATTTTTGCGGGCTAGGAACGGCTTTCCGGGAATGGAATTATCCCGAGGGAAAGCTGCGACAGGGTTTTTCCCGTGTTTCTTAAGCCCAGAGCCAGAGGCCGATGGAATTCCCAGTGTATGGAACGTTAGGTGGAGGAATTCCTTGTTTAAAGGAAATAAGGGGATGAACCAGGTTTGAGATGTGGATAAAGGAATATTCCAAAAACTGGGGTCAAAAGTTCTCCAGGGAACCTGCTGCTCCCAGGAATTTCGTGGGAGGATATCCCAGGAAAGCTTGGACCGAGATGGGGAGGGAAAGGGTTAAATTCCCACTGATCCCATGGTAAGGAAGCAAACTCGTTCCTGCACCGGGGATGAGGGATCTTCATCCCTGCAAACCCACAGAGGTTGTGGATTCCAGCCTGGAATCCAGCTGGAGCGACCTGAGCTGTGGGAAGTGTCCCAGCCCATGGAATGGGATGGGATTGAAGGTCCCTTCCCACCCAAACCCAGTAAACATTCCAACCCTTCCAGGAGGAAGGAATCCACTAAACATTCCAAGCCATCCACCTGGATGCCACCAGATCCACAGCCTGGATCCCACAGATCCGGGTGTGTCGGTCGGGGGATAATCGGGAATGGGATCCTGCCGGGTGTAATTTGATTTCTTGGGATTTATCTCTTCCCAGATTATGATTCCACAGTTGCCAAGCTCCGGCTGGACAGAGTGGCCACATCCAGGGATGTTGGGATCTGGAGTGATCCCACAGTATTTATGGATGGCTGGTGTGGGAAAGGGGGGGAAAAGGAGGAAAAAAGGAGCAAAAAAGGAGAAGATGGAGGAAAAGGGAAGAGGAAAGAAAGGGAAGAGGAAAGGGAGGAAAAAAAGGAGAAGGGGAAAAGGGAAAGGAAAAAGGGAAGAGGAAAGGGGGGAAGGGATCTCATGGAAGATTCCAGGGCTCTCCCAGGTCTTATGCAGGTGTTAGCAGGAAAAGCAGGACCCCATTCCCAACTCCCCCCCGACAGGGATGTGCAAACAGGGGGAATGTGGCTGATCCCACCTTATCCCTCCCTTTGCCAGCCCAACTTCTTGTAGGATCAACACTGGGAATGGGCTCCGGTGCCAAAGGGGGTCGTGGATGTGAGGGATTCACCCCCTTTTCCCTCTGGAAAAAGGGTTCCTCGGGAAAAATCCCCATCCCAACAGCCTGAGGGGATTTGGGAGAGCTGCATTTTGGATCAGCTGTTCCCAAATCCCAGGAATTCAAATCATTCCCTGATTCCCACCTGTAAGTGGCGAAGCACCTCAACCAATCCCCCTGGAGAGTTTAATCCTTTCCTCTCCAGCTCCGATATTCCAAGGATTTGGGGGGCAGAGCGGCACTTCAGAGCAGCTAAACCGGAATATCCCTTTACTGTCATTCCCAAAAATCCCGGGAGAAGCAGAGAGAGCAATAAATAACATGGAGCTAAAATCCCAAAAAAAGAGGGAAAATACATCCAGAATTGGTGGTTTTAAAGCAGTTTTATCCTGGGATTCTTCACGAAATTCCCTTAATTCCCTCTGCTGGTTTTAATCAAAATCCTTGGAAAACTACAGCTTTCCCTCTAGGACACATTCCTGCCTCCCAACCCCTTTCCCTGGGATCCATGTGCTCCCAGGGACCTCGGGAACAGGATTTGGACCTGCCTATTTTTTCCTAAGCTGCCGAAAAATTTCTGGGATTTTTTTTCTGGGAATTCTCCGTGCTCACTTAGAACAAGGAAAACCCGGACTTGGGATCTGTTCCCGATGCTTCCCATGCTTCCATAGGGATACAGGGATGCAGCCCCCCCCATTCCCAGCTCGGCCGCGCCGGCAGGTGCAGCGGGAAGAAAACGCTGGGAAAACAACCGGGAGCACCGGAATTCTGTCAGGAATGACAACATTCCACTGAAAAAACCCTGGAATTGGGAGGGAGGGGGGGGAGGAAATTGCTTTTGACTTTTTAAAGGAATACTTTGATTCCCACCCCGGCAGCTCTTCATGGATGGGTTTAATCACCAGGAATAAATCCCTGTTTTCCTGTTTAATCCACGTCATTCCCCGGAATAAATAAAACTTAAGGAGCAGCCCTTTTCCAGAGGGATGAGTTTGGATTTGCCCATGGATATCCAGCCCCTGCAGCGCCGAAATTCCCCCTTTTCCCAGGTGACAAAGCCAAGGCCGACGTTCTCCGGGATCGTTCCCGGCCCTTTCATTCCCACAATGGAGCAGCTGCTCCACGACATTCCCGGAGCGGCCCCTCCAATTACCAGCCCCGTGTCCCGGGAACGCGCCGGGCCCGGAGAACAACGGGATTCACCTCCGCTTCCCTCGACCCAGGGGGGCTGGAGGCTCCCTCTCCGCGCTCCAGCTGCTTCCCATTCCCGAAAAAAAAGCAGGATTTCATCCCGCTCAACATCCCTCCTAAAGCTGCAGGTGGATGGAATCGGGAAGGTTTCCTGGTTTGGTTGGTTGTTTTTCCCTGGGATTATTCATTTCCAAAGCAAAGCTGATGCAGTTCCAGAGGGGGAAAAAAAATTCCCGGCTCCGATTCCACAGCACAAATCCCAGATATTTTGTTCTTCCCTGCCTGCCAGGTTCAAATGCACCCGGAATGTTGGGCCCTCCGTTTGGGAAAAGCTGGGAGCACCCAAAGCCTTAGGGAACAAGGACAGGACAAAAGGAGAAATCTCTGGAAAACGAAGGATCCCAACGAACTTAATGGAAGCTCTAAAATCCAGGAAGTTGCGAAAGGCAATTCCGGCATTTCAGGGAGAATATCCCTAAAATAATACCTGAGCTGCTGGAATTTGGGATGACAGGGATTGGAGGATTTGGAGGTACTTGAGGAGTCCCTTCCCCCCTCCGGAGACAATTTTAACGAGCCTGGGAATTTCTTCCCAGAAAACGGAGCGCCGGGATCGGCGCTGCCCTAACGAGCCATCGGCAGAGACGATCCCTTTGATTCCCAAACAATAACAATTCCAGGCACTTTCAATCCCAAATCCTTGTGTATCCCACCAGCTCCTCACTGGAGTCTCCCCAGAGCAGGGGCACGAGGAGAATTCCCAGGTTTTTCAGGCAGGAAAATAGGGAAAGGAAAGGAAAAGTTGGACTTGCGCCGGAGCATCTGCACTACATTAATTCCCTCTTTTTTTTTAAAGGAAAAAAGTAGGGAAAGGAAAGGAAAAAGGGGATTCTCACCAGAGCATCTTCAGGAAAATATAATACAGAATTCCTGTCTTTTTAAGGAATAAAAATAGGGAAAAGAAAGGAAGAGCTGGATTCTCCCCAGAGCATCTTCCCAAAGCTAATTCCCTGGTTTTCTAAGCAGTAAAAAATAGGGAAAAGAAGGAAAAGCTGGTTCTCACTCCAATGTCTGCACAAAACTAATTCCCTGGTTTTTTAAGCAAAATAAAAATCGGGAAAAGGAAGGAAGAGTTGGATTCTCCCTGGAGCATCTTCACTGAATTAATTCCCTATTTTTTTTTTCCAAAGGAAAAATAATAGGGAAAAGTAAAGAAAAGCTGGATTCTCCCTTACAGCATCCTCACAAAACTAATTCCTTTTTTTTTTTTCTTTTCCAAAGGAAAAGAAAACAGGGAAAAGGAAGGAAGGAAGGAAAAGCCACCCTGCAATTCCCGCAGGATTTTCCCTCGGCTGCTCCGTGTCCTTCCCATCCCACGGGGCTGGAAAACTTCCAGGAAGGGTTAAAATATCGGGAGAAATAGAAACTGATCCCAGAAGATCCGAAAATCAGCAGGAAAACAATGCAGGGAGGGGAAAATATTCCCTTTTCCCAAGGAATTGCCAGGGCAAAGAAGCCAATCCCGAGTAAAGCCGAGCCTAATGGAAACCAGACCGGAAACAAACAATCCCTGGGAACAATTTCCTGGAGATCAATTGGAAAAGGCGCTTCCCGAGGTTTTGTTACCCCCCCCCCTCCGCTCCCCATTCCAGCCCTTCCCACAAAAAAGGGGGATTAGAACGGATATTATTCCAAGATGTCAACACCCCGACGTGGTTTTCCGGGTCCTCCAGGGGCAGAGATTGCAGTTGGGAACGGCCAAATTCCACTTGGAAGTGATAAAATTCCACTGAAAATCGCAACATTCCACTCCCAAACCGTCAAGTTCCGTTCCCAAATGACACAATTCCACGAGAAACGGTAAAATCCCACTCCTAAAGGATAAAATCCCATTCCCAAATGGCAAAATTCCCCTCAGAATTCCTGTGTCCAGGCCCAAAACATTCCCAGGAGTCGTCCCAAAGTTCCCTTCCCACCAGCACACGCGAAGCAGCTCTAATTCCAAGATTCCCTGGGCATCCCAAGCTCGAAGAATTCCCTGAATCCCTCCCTGTCCAGGATTCCCATAAAATCCAGAGGGAATGAGCTTTATGGGAATAAGCAGGAATTCCAGGCCTTAAAAGCCATTCCCATTATTCCAGCAGGCTCCCAAATCCGGGGGTTTTGGACACGGAGAGAAAAGTTATGGAGAGAGATTTCCATGGAATTTATAAATCCCGGGGGAAGGAAGTTCTCCATGGATTTACAGGGATTGAGGGAGATCGATGGCTGGACTGACTGAGATTTACAGGCATTTATCTATTGATTTATAGATATTAATCTACAGATTTATAGATTTATCTATGGATTTATAGAGATTTATCTATAAATTTACAGCTATTGATCTACAGATTTATAGACATTCATCTATACATTTATAGAGATTTATCTATACATTTATAGCTATTTATTGATTTATAGACATTAATCTATGGATTTACAGAGATTTATCTATACATTTATAGCTATTTATTGATTTATAGACATTAATCTATACATTTATAGAGATTTATCTACACATTTATAGCTATTTATCTATTGATTTATAGACAATGATCTGTGGATTTATAGAGATTTATCTATACATTTATAGCTATTTATATTGATTTATAGACATTAAAATATAGATTTAGAGAGATTTGTCTATAGATTTATAGAGATTTATCTACACATTTATAGCTATTTATATTGATTTATAGATATTGATCTATAGATTTATAGACATCTATACATTTATAGAGATTTATCTACACATTTATAGCTATTTATCTATTGATTTATAGACATTCATCTGTGGATTTAAAGATTTATCTATATATTTATAGCTATTTATATTGATTTATAGACATTAAAATATAGATTTAGAGAGATTTGTCTATAGATTTATAGAGATT
>JAWWLV010000278.1:0-18546 GCA_035041135.1 Platyrinchus mystaceus | reverse complement strand
CACCCAGGTGCTCGAGCTGCTTCCAGCTGGAAATGCTGATCCTGGGGCTGGGATGTGCAAAATCTCTGCAAGTTATCCTTCCCAAAGCTGCTCTTGGAACACAAAGCCTTTCCTGGATGGAGGACGAGGGGGATGAGACGCTCTGGGCTCCTCAGGAGGCTGTGGGGACTCGTCGTGGGGGATGTTAATGCAGCGTGGAAAGTCCTGAGGCTCCTGGCAGAGCCGTGGGATGTGCAGAGGATTCCATTTGCATGGAGTTTTTCCTGGGAATGATCCTTTTAGAGGAGCAGCAAGGAACCATGTGGGGCTGGGAGTCTCCAGTCCCTCTCAGCTGGTGCCAAGCCTCGGCTCATCTGGATTCAGGGATATTTGGGGATGAAGTGGGGATTGCAACCGGCAGCGTGGATAGTGCTGCTCCAAAGCACAGCATCCCTGCATCCCTGCATCCCTGCTCCATGGCTGCAGCCTCAGCCTGACCAGAGGAACAGGAACCACCCTGCAAACCCCCTCTGGAGACACGGCCCGGGAAGCTCCGTGGACCTGATGGCTCCCTGATGTCCCAGCCGAGTGTGGGATCCAGTGACTCCAGGATTTGCACCTACCCAGGGGCTGTAACACCTGTGGGACCAGGACTGCCTCCAAACCAAAGGGGTTTTTTTCCTTCTTTTCCATCTCCTTTTCCCTCTGGACACAAGCTGTTTCGAGGAGATGCCTGGTGTGTCTTCCCAAATCCTGGAGAACACCCCAAGCCACACACTGGTGGGCACAAACCCCTTCCCAGCCTGTGCCCATCCTCTCTCCACAGCTCTCCCTCCACTCCAACCCACCCACAGAAGGCAAAACCCGGGGATTAAGGGCAGTTCCTTCCTCTAAGGACCATTCTGGTGTGCTGGTTTGGGGTTTGGCCACCCATGGCACCACCCGTGGCACCACCCACCTGGATTCTGGCTCATCCCACGACAAGAGCAGCAGTTGGAAAGACTTTTCCCCCCATGAGAGGCGATTAAAAATAGATGGGATGGGCACCTTTGCCCTCTGTAATTAATGTGCTGGTGTCCTTTAGGCTTTAATGAGCCCCTGGGCCAGCATGGTGTCCCCTCCCTCCTCCCTCTCCCTAATCCTCCCTGAAATCAGCTCTCACCTCGGGGCTCTCCTGGCACCTCCAGGTTTTCCATGAGCAGATTCTTTTGCCTCGTTAACCTTCCCAAGCTGCTTCCCTTCAGGAGAAACACCTTTTTTTTTATTATTTTCTTTTCTTTTTTGTTCTCTGCTGGGCCCTGTTTGATTTTAAAGGCACAAAAATAAGCCGGCGACGAGCGGAGAGCTGCGGGTCAGGGATGGGCAGGGAACTGGGATGCCCTTGATCCTCGGGCCCAGAAGTTTCTCTTGATGCTGCTCCAGCAAGGAGAGGAAGAAAAAAAAAAGGAGGAGGATGAAGGGAATTGGTCCCTTTTGTTAAACAGGAACAATTCCAGTGAGAGCAAACATCTCCTCAAATCACCCGTGGTTGTTATCTGGGATAATCTCGGCAGAGGCGGAAGCTCAGAAGGTCCCTGACAAGGAGAAGAAACCAGAATTGATTTATTTTCTTATCTTTGATAGAGTAAGTGAAGCTCTGGAGACTCTCCCAGGTCCTGGGGCCTTGGATGACCCCGTGAGATTTAAAGTATTTGGGGAGTGTGGCAGGAAAAGAAGGACCTTCTGCTTCCATCGGGGGGTTGGAGAGGGGCTTTGGGGGGTGACGTGGGGGGGGTTGGGGACACCAGGGAGGCAAAAGGGAGTCTGGGGTTGGGTTTGGGTTTGCCCAGAGCAGCTGCAGCCGCTGTCCCTGGGATGAGGAAGAGCTCAGGGGTGACCAAGAAGCCCCCACAGCTCACGGAGCTGCTTCACATGGACATAAAAACGGGATTTCCCACCAGCACGACTGAGCTCTGCCACCCCCCACCCCAAAAAAAAGACACCGTGTTTTAGTGATTAAGGGGGTAATTAAGGAAGGAGCTAACGAGCCAGGGTGTGGGGCTGGGCCCCAGGGGTCCCAGCTGCAGCGTTTCCAGTGGGAAGCTGGGCTGGAGGATGGAGTGTCCCCCCATTCCCACCCGGATGGCCCCGTTCCAGCAGCCTCCGAGGGCCTCCCGTGCCCTGCTACACTTCCCTAATGCAATTACAGCGCTAAATGAACAAGGAATTAAATCAAGGAGGAAGGGAGGGGGCAGAGCCCGGGTGTGTCACTGCCAGGGGTCACCCCTGTGAGGGAGGGAACCGTCCCGGCTCCCTCAGGGCCTTTCTGCTCATCCCAGACTTTTTTTTTGGGAAAGGGATGTCAGCAAGGGTGGTGAGGAAGCTCCCAGCTCCGGCATGAAGAGGTGCCAGGTGGCATCAGGTGGAATTCCTGCTCCTCCAGAGCTCCCTGGTCCCTCCCTGCACGGAGGTGATTCCAAACACAGTGTCCCCAAATGGAATCCAGTCTTGCTCCTGTGTTCCCTCCAGGAATGGTGACTCCACCTGGGCACCCTGTGCCAGGATTTGGAGTCGCTGCCCATCCCCTCCCTCTGCTTGGACACCTAAAAACTCCCCCTTCAACCCAAAACCAAGGCCTGGTACTTCCCTCCAGCACATTCCGAGCACATTAATTACAGGAGAGAGAAATGCTCCCATTTCCTGGGGATGCTGAGAAACGACAGAGTGTGAAACACGTCTGCAAGATAATTAACTTCAGAGATAATTCCTTCTTCATTTTGACTCAATTATTTTCTTGATATGAGAAAGTGCTGAAAACGCTATTTTTTTTTTTTTTTTTTTGGTGTCGCATAAAACAATAATTGAAGAAAACCACTCGAGCTCTCCCAGGGAGAGCCTCTCCTTCCTCAGATAAAGCAGCCAGGGAATAAATCACAGTTAATTCTTGCTCTGGAGTTACAAGGTGCAGCTTGGTATTAAAACTCCTGCCCGTGGCATCTTGCTTTTGGGGAGAAAAAAAAAAAAAAACAGTGTTCCGTGGGTTTTTTAGCAAAGGCAGGATGGGAACATCCCAGATCCTGCCCAGCACTGCCCTGGCAAAAAGCAGGAGGAGGAGCAGGGCTGGGAGATGCAGCTTTGACAGATTGTTTGTGACCTTTGGAGGAGTTTCAGTGGAGATTCCTCAGTTGTGATCATCACTGGCTGCCCCCGTGTTCACCCCGGGCTGGCACCCAGCGCGTCCCCGCTGCAAATCCTCCACTTCCGACCCGCGAATCCATCAGGATTTCCCCCTGTTTAGAGGGTGGGATCTCCCTTTCCCGGCCGCGCCTCGGAGCTGCCCCGGCCAGCAGCGGTTCCGGTGGGGGGAAAAAAAGCCATTTAAGCTGCTTGGAGACCGAAGCATCGCCCTGAACGATGCGCAGAAATCCCCGAGCTCGTCGCTCCCGCCCATCCCAGAGCTCCGTGTCCCGCCGGGAGCAGCCAGGGACACTCGGGGGGCAGAGGGGAGGGCGGGTTTGGCTCGTTGATGAGTTCACCTTCAGCACTTTGGCTGGCGGCGGTGTTTTCATTGCTCCTCCCTCGGGGCTGTAAATCCAGCTCAGGTCTGTTCCACGTGGCTTTTTTTTTTTGCATTCAGGCTTTTTTTTTTTTTTTTGAAGGAGTGGAAAAAGTCCCTGTGCTCCTTGCAGGAAATGCCAACCAGTGGGAGCACTGAGGGGAAAAAAAAAAAAAAAATAGAAGAAAAAAGCGTTTCTGAGAGGTTTTTAAAAATAGCTGCTGTTTGTAGCAGAAATACGAGTGTACGTAACTGAGGGAGCCTCAAACCCGGGGGGGGGAAAGCACTTTCTGGAAAATTGGGGTTGATTAGTCTGTAGGAAGAGCTGGTGTTCACTGCAGTGGGTGGTCTGGGGTCTCTGCTCCATCCCTGGGAGAGTCCAAGGCCCGGTTGGAGTGACCTGGTCTCGTGGAAGGTGTCCCTGCCCACGGCACGGGGTGGGATGGGGTGAGATGGAAGGTCCCTTCCCACCCAAAGCATTCCAGCATTCCGTGATCTCCTCCTCTCTCCCAAGATCTCTGCAGGACAGACCAAACCTTCCATTGGAGGAGATTTAAATCCCAGTAAATCTGCCCTTTCTGGGGTCTGTTTGACAGGACAAACCCCCTCATCTTCCACCAGGCAAAATCACAGCCACCAAAGCTCTCCTGTTCAACCTTTGGCCTTGGGAAGAAATCCTTGAACACGAGGGGAAGCTCCTGGGCTTTACAAGGGGTTATAGGGAGCAAATTATGGGATGTGGCTGTAATAATGCCCTGACAGCTGGGATATCCACTGTGCTGCCCTGGGGTGGGAGGGGGGACAACTGCAGGCTTTTCCAGTAGAGGGATTCATAGAATCATGGAGTGGTTTGGGTTGGAAGGGACCTTAAAGTCCATCCAGTGCCACCCCCTGCCATGGGCAGGGACACCTCCCACTAGCCTGGGTCACTCCAAGCCCTGTCCAACCTGGCCTTGAATTCCTGGGGTTTAGGTGTATTTTAAAGGGCTGGAAAATTGGGAAAAACTGTTTAGAACTTCCTTGGTGAGTGGCTGGGAGGGTTTTGCTGTCGTGGCCAGGGCGAGGCCCACGTGCAGTGATGCTCTGCCTCCTGCCCATCCCTGTCCTCCGGAATCATTCCCGCCTCCTGCTCGAGTGCTGCCTCTTTGCATCCGTTAATTAGACTCAGTGGGTGAAAGAAAACCCAGCACAGGCTCTCCTAATTCCCTGTCTGTGGATTCATTACGGGAGCAGCAGCAACTGGGATGTCAAGGAGGATTAAGGAGGGAGCTGGGAGGCCACGGGATTGCAAACCCTCCTTGTGTGCACAAGAAGCTGATGGGTCTTGCTGGGGCCAAAACCATCTGTCCTTGGAAGCACCACCCGTGTTCCCCATCTCCTTGAGGGAGCATGGATGGCTTCCCAAGAAGGGAAAACCTCCCCCCCAGGCTGGCAGTGAACTGGTTAGGGTGTCCTGGTCACAGCCCTGGTTTGCTGATAAATGGGGCTGGAGAATCCTCAGAAATTCCCAGACCTCAGGGCACAAAGGCAGCATTTTCCAGAGCATCATCCAGACCCCCCCGGACAAGGGGACCGATCCCTGAGAGACCAGGGAAGGAACAAGGGCTTTGCTGTTTCCACCCCCTGGGTGACCTTGTGTGGTCATTTCTGGAGAAAACCAGGAGCACGGGAAGGGGGAACGAGCCTTGGAATTTCCAGGCCGGATCTGCTGTGTCTCCCCAGCCCTCCCCGTGCCCGGGCCACACCAGAGGTCACCCCAGGGGTACCCGGGGGTTCCACGAGCTCATCCCGCGGTCTCAGTGTTTTGGGAAGCAAATCCCGCTCTCACCGAGGCTGGGTGGGTGTCTGGCGGGTCTGGGGGGGGTGCAGAGCCAGAGCCCAGCGCGGGGGTGTCCCGGTGCCCCCGGGGGGATGGGGGAATGGGGGCAGCGTTCCGGTGTTCGATGCAGAGCCCGGTTTGCATTCCGGGCGCCGGGTGTTGCTGCCCACACACCCCCAGTTGCCATAACGACTTTAATTTGTTTTGTAGCCGCCGCTCAGCTCTGGTGGATTCGAGGATTTTTTTTTTTTTGGTTGTTTATTTGTTTGTTAATCTCCTTTCTGTCCCCCCACCCCACCCCATTCCCTCTTTCCTCCCTTTTTCCCAGCTCTACTCGCTCCCCCTCTGTTTCCCGGCGTTTGTAAGAAGCAAAAAGTCCTTGCTCTGGGCACCCACGACCTGCTGCCGCTGACTGAGCAGGATTTATCCCAGCTAATCCCAGTGCAGCCACAGGAGCTTTCCCAAATCACTTCCCCGCTCCTGGAACGCGAGGAGATCCACGTCTCCCCTTCCCCACCACCCCATCCCGCAGCCACTGCGGTTGAAAACCAGGAATAAACCTCTGGAAAGGCAGGGCTGTGGCGTTGGGACCTCAGAGGGATTCCTTGGATTGTTTTAAAGGGATTGACCTGAACTATTTGGGAGACAGAAGTAAAGGGACCAGGGTGGGAATGGCCCTGGGCAGGGATGGGAAAGGGCTGGGATGGAAAACGAGCTCTGGGATGTCGGGATTTGCCGAATCCTGAACTCAGAAGCAGTTGGGGAAGAGCTGAGTCCATCCTCAGTTGCTCCAAGGGGGGTGGGGATGAGCCCTGTGCCTGGATCTGGGATGCTCCAGCATCACCTGGAATGTCCCAGCAGCGATCCCGAGCCGTTTGTTGGTTCATCTCACCGAGCTTTCCATGGGGGTTGGGAAGGGGAATGAGGCCAACTGGGATGGAAGAGCCTGGGATGGCAGAGGGGGATGAGAAGGCCTGGGATGCAGTGGGAGTGGGATGCAAAGGCCGGGATGCAGAGCAGTGGGACACGGTGGTAACTCTCTCTGTAGCTGCACTTTTATGGCTTCCCATAAACAGTCCCCTCCATCTCTCTCCATTTTTAATTACCTGGAAAATAACCCCGTTCAATTCACAGCTCATTTGAAGCCCTGAGCGAGGGCCCATAAATATTTAACGTGCTTGGAAGTGGCACCAACTGTCCGGGGCTTTTTTGCTTTTCCTGGAGCTGCCTTTATTTCAGCACGTTTATTCCCCCCCAATCTACAATTTTCCGCTCTCTCCATCCATAAAATCCAGTGGTAAAAGGCGGAGAACTGCTGGCAAGGGGTTCAATCCCCAAATTTTCTTGGGAGCAACAGACTGGAACCGGCTTCTCCTCTAATTAGGGCAATTAGGACGGATTCCTGAGCATCCCGCAGCCTTCCATGCCTCACCCTGGGAGAAGCCAGGTCAGGATCTGCTTCCCAGCCTGGCTGATGGGAGTTTTGCTGCCTCCAAACCGTGCCTGAGCCTGGGAGGGGGTGTGTGGAGCAGAACTGAGCCTGAAAGTTCTGCCCTGCCCTACTTGGTGAGTTAAAAAAAAAAGGGATTAATGGATATCGCAGGGCAGAGGAATAACCGGGACTCGGTGCCGTGAGTTCAGCACGGAGCTCGCAGCAGGGGCGAAGGGAAACTCCCATTTTCCCGACTCCTGACAGCTGCCCTGAATCCTAAATGTTAAACAAACAAGCGGCTCTGACTCCCAGATTTTTGTGGGTTTACCCAGGACATATTTCCGTGTGCGTTAATCGCTCCAACACGGGTTTTATTGTAACATAATAGATATATTTACTGCACGAGGAGTGACAGCATTTATTAATTATGCACAAGCAGGCCCAGCAAACGGATTTGTTTGCTTTGATGTCTAATGCTGCAGCCTTTTTTTTTTTTCCTTCCCCCTGCTTGTTAAAGTTAATCAAAAGCAATCAAATACGCTCCCATAAATGAGAGCAAATTAATTTCAAACAAAAGGGGAAAGTATTAGGTAGCACAAATGGAAAGGAAATTAAAAAGGAGCAGCGAGATAGGGAGGCAGGGTAATTTAAATATTGGGTTTGGCTACTAGTTTTCATTTTGGGTGGATGAGGCAGGAATAGGAAAGGGGCAGGAAGAGGAAAGGGGCAGGAATAGGAATGGGGCAGGAATAGGAAAGGGGCAGGAATAGGAATGGGGCAGGAATAGGAATGGGGCAGGAATAGGAATGGGGCAGGAGTAGGAATATGACAGGAATAGGAATATGACAGGAATAGGAATAGGAATGGGGCAGGAATAGGAAAGGGGCAGGAATAGGAATGGGGCAGGAATAGGAAAGGGGCAGGAAGAGGGTTTGAGGGGCTCAAAGTGGGCGTTGGATTCCCACGAGGAGCTTTGTTGGCACAGCCAAAAAAGCATCCCAAAGTGGACACAGGCTGGGAATTGGGGTGGGGTTTGGCCTCTCAGGGGGTGCAGGGTTTGGGCTGTGACACCCCCCTGGCTGCACCCACATCCCTGTGACCCCCAACTCCAACCCAGCCCACGGTCCCTCGGTGTCCCTGTGCCCCTGGGTACAAACCAAACCCCCTCTCTCCTCCCCCTGAATGCCCAGGACAGCCTTAATTAAAGGTGGTTAATCCCTTCCTGCCCGTCGGTGCCGGTGCTAAAGGACATTCCCAGTTCCCATCCCGGCTCTATTTACATAATGCTATTGACATTTGGAGGGGGATATTATGTATGCTGCTTTAATTCACTGTTAAATTAAATTATGGCTGTTTGGGACGCGGCAATTTCTTTTGTTCTAGGAACAGATTGTTTTATATATCTGCCCATATTACCGAGTTATTAATTTAATGATTCCATAATAGCAGCTCGTTCCTTTGGGTGATATAAAGGGAAGAGTGGGCTCTGTGCACAGTGCTGGGCTCGTCCCTGCACCCATTGCAGGGGGTCAGGGACACAGATGTTGGGTTGGGGTGGGGACAAGGGGCTCAGCTTGGTCTCCCACCCCTCACCCAGCACTCCCAGGGATGGAGGGTGCCAGACCCTCTCAGTGTCCCCCCTCCCTGCACCCCCAGGGTCGGGTTTTTCCATGTGCTCAGCTCCCAGCCCTGGGCTCTGTTTTCCAGCTGCCCCGATGGATGTGCCTGGAGCAGCCCCTGGGCTCAGGGCTTCAGCTTTTCCACATGCTGCTCCCATTGACGTCACCCTGGGAAGCGGGATGGGGAGGGGAGGGAGAGTCAAATCTCACCCCCATCCCCGTCCCTCTCTGCTCCTCCTCATCCCCACAGCCACCCCCTGCAATTCCAGGATCCCCCCAGACCCGGCTGCCTTTCCTCTTTTCCACAATTTTCCCTGGAAAGAACTGGCTTTGCAAGGGGCAGAGCTGATTCCAAGTCCATCCCAGGATCCCCAGCACCAAACCTGGTGATGTTCCCGTGCTGTGCATTGAGGTCTGAGCTCCCAGGCGACTCCACAGGCTTCTTGTGTGTATATTTATATATTTATACGTATTTATATATTTATATATATTTATGTTTTTATCCTCCCTGGCACCACCTGCTGTGGCGTGGGGAAAATCTGGGAAATTTTGTCCACCCACACGCTCAGAAATGAAGGAACAGGAGCAGAAGCAGCACCCAAGTTGGTCTCTAAAGATGGGACTTTGCTGAGGGACAGGACGTGGGGCCAGGGAAGGAGCAGGGGCTGCCTGGTGGTGCTGCCTCTGGAAGAATCCTGGAATCCAGGAATGCTTTGGGTTGGAAGGGACCTTAAAATCATCCGGTTCTACCCTCCTGCCCCGGGCAGGGACAGCTTCCAGCATCCCAGGTTGCTCCAGCCTGGCCTTGGACACTCCCAGGGATGGGGCAGCCACAGCTTCTCTGGGAAATCCATTCCAGGGCCTCCCTGCCCTCACAGGGAGGAATTCCTTCCCCATATCCCATCCAACCCTGCCCTCTGGCAGTGGGAAGCCATTCCCTGTGTCCTGTCCCTCCATCCCTTGTCCCCAGTCCCTCTCCAGCTCTCCTGGAACCCCTTTAGGGCTCTGAGGTCTCTCCAGAGCCTCCTCTTCTCCAAGCTCCCAGCGCAGCTCCCTGTGCTGCTGCTGTCCGTGGATACCATGGTATGGATGCCCTCAACCTCTAGAGGTGGATTTTAGGTTTTTAGGACTCTTGTCTGAGCCTTGGAGGGGCAGTTGGTGTTGAGTGTGGTGTGGCAGTTCAAGCCTCAGAAGGGACCATGAGTTAATCTGAGAATAATCTGCTTTATGTGTCCTACAGGTTCCTATTTCCCCCTGGCAGGCAGAGGTGGCTGATCCCTACCTGGAAAGGCACCTGGTCTGGATCTGAAGCCATTAAAAAAAGTGTGGAATTCATCGTTTCTGCTCCTGCTGGTGAATCAGCCCTGCTGGTAAAACATGTGCCTTGTTTTCCAGTGGGAAGCTCAAGCCAGACACGATCAACTCCTGCCTCTTGTTATGTCTTTCTTCAGTAGATTAAAGACCCTTTAATAGGCTGTGTTTTCTCCCAGGAAGGTACTTACTCCCGGCAATCAAGTCACCCCCGTTGTCCTTTTGATAAACGGAGCAGCCTGAGCTCTTTAAGCTCTTTCCTCAGCAGAATTTTTACCAGGAATTGTGACTCGCCTGCTGTGTTTTCCCTGGACCCCTCCAGGCTTCCCTGTTCTCCCGGAGGGTCTCAATTCCCAGGTGATTTTTGCATGGAAATATCCACCCCGGTGATGATGCTGACCAAGGGCTGGGGAGGGCAGGGGGTTTGGTATCCCCTCCAGCTCCTTGGAACACCCCTGGGATTCCCATGGAGCTGGAAACACCGTCAGTGAGTGACAGGGAGATGAATTGATGCCACTTGTGATGTAGAGATGGTTTCCTGTCGGTGTCTCCTATCATCTCCTGGCTCCCTGTCATTTCTCCTGACCTCCAGCTGTGATATCCGAGGGGTGGGGGAAGATTTTCTGCCTCACTTCCAGCCATAAGGCAGAAAATGCTGGCTTTCCCCCCCCCCCAGGCTGGAGTGGGAAAACTGGCTGGGCTTGGGAAACTGGGAAATGAAGAGGCTGAGGTTGGGAATCCCAAAAGGGGGGGGGGTCTGCATTCAGCTCCCCCAGGGATTTCACACTGCTATATCCATTGGGTCGATGAGTTAATGGCTTTGAGCTGAAAGAGGGCAGATTTAGATAGGATATTGGGAAAAAATTCCTCCCTGTGAGGGTGGGGAGGCCCTGGAATGGATTTCCCAGAGAAGCTGTGGCTGCCCCATCCCTGGGAGTGTCCAAGGCCAGGCTGGAGCAACCTGGGATGCTGGAAGGTGTCCCTGCCCGGGGCAGAGTGTTGGAACCGAATGATTTTAAGGTCCCTTCCCACCCAAACCATTCAGTATGGATTTGTGGGGATGTCAAACAGCAGCAGAGCTCGGGGCAGATTGTGGTTAAGGGGCCAAAACGCTACAAAAAATCACTTAAAACCCCGGAACAACCTGTTAACAGGAGCCTGGCAGCCCAAATCAAAGCTCTGGTGCTCCTAATCCCTCACGCCCCGGACGCAGCGCCGGCCAAACGAGGCACTCGGGCCATTAGAATATTTGCAAACGGGGCTCTCCGGCAACAGACACTTGAAATAATCTGTTCAGGCACCGGCTGAGTTCGCTCCTACCAAAGGGCCGTCAGCGGTGTCAGAGGCGTTTAATGTCAGGCGGGCGCGGCACCGACTCCTCGTTAGCTCCCGACGCCCAACAGTAAACACATTTTGCTGCTTTGCCGTCTTAAGGAAAGGGAAAAAAAACCTTTCTGACAGCTTGGTTAACCTTTCCCCCCCCCCTCCCTCCCTTTCTCACTTGTGAGCGCTGACGTTCTCAGCTGAGGGCAGCTGCGAAGAGCGGAGGGCGGAGGAATGGGATGTGTTGGATGGGGTGGGGGGAATTTGTGCCGTCTAAAAATACGGCGAGTCTGGCACGTTCTGCTTCTCCCCGGTAATTAAAACGCCGGGTGCCTGCTGCTGCAAAGGGTAACCCTAATTAGGAGGTGTCAAAGGAGGGAGGGGAGGGGATGAACAGATTTCTTTGGGTTCATCCCGACTGTTGCAGGGACTTTTTATTCCCCTCTTCCCTTTGAAGCTCTATTTTTTTGGGGGGGGAACTTGAGCAGCAAATCAGGCTCCAAAGGAAGGGGAACGGCTTCAAACTGGAAGAGTAGGGTTAGATGGAATTCCCAGAGAAGCTGTCCCGTCCCTGGAAGTGTCCAAGGCCAGGTTGGAGCAACCTGGGCGAGTGGAAAGCTGTCCCTGCCCGTGGCAGGGGGTGGCACTGGACGATTTTAAGGCCCCTTCCAAGCCGAACCATTCTGGAATTCCATTCTTCGTGCCTTTGCCTGCACCACCGAGCCACATTCCTGCCACTGGCAGGAGCACCAGGAGCCTTCGTGTCCCCTCTGCCGGGGACTCGGTGCCAGTGACGCACTCGTTTCCTTGCGGAGGAGAAGACCCAAAAACAAAGCCGAGGCTCATCAGCTAATTGCGTTTTAAAGGCAAATAATTGCCTGAGTCAACGCGATTTGCTAAATTAAGTCGTTCTGCAGGGGCTGGGGATTTGGGGGGTTGGTTTTTTTCCCGCCCTCCATTATATCACGAAGTGCTCCTGCTGGTCCTGCCGTGTGGGGATGGGGGACCCGCACCAGCTTCTCGGGGACCCCCCGCCTTGAGATGTGGGCAGGATTCCGTGTTTTGGAGCTGACTGATGGGCTGATGTTTGGAGAGGGAACAACAGCTTCATCCTCCCGCTGCAGCAGCCCCTGGTGCCCACTTGTCCCTTTCCTGCAGCCTCAGGGCTGGGAGTTCCCAAATTTGGGGTCCCCACACGTGCTGGTGCACGACCCCCCTTACCCCACCCACCTGCCCCGGGCAGAGGGAGCTCAGACCTTTCCTGTTTTCCCCCTTTTTTTTTGTTTGTTTGTTTGTTTTCCCCCCCCTTCCCGACTCGGGTGACTCATCCAGTTCCTTCAGAGAAAGCTCTTTCCTCGCGGGAGCTGTAAAATCCCCGGCAATTGAGAAACGCAAAGCCTTTAAAACAAGGCTCTTCTGGCAAATGCCAGGCTGCAAATCTGGCCCTGGATTTATCTTTTTTTTTTTTTTTTTTCAATTAAGCTTTTCTTTTCTCTCTCTCTGTGTATATATATATATATTTTTTTTTACTTTAAAGGCGAATTAATTGATATTTACTCAGTGTGTCAAAATAGCTCCGGTGCGTTGGAGTTGCCTCTCGCCACGTGGCTGGAACAGGGAGCTGGGGAAGGGAGCTGTGAGTCAGTGGGGAAGGAATTAAAAGCAGCAGCTCCTGCTCAAGGCCAACTGCGTCCTGCTCGAAGGAACGGGAGGGGAGCACGTGGACTGGGGGGAAGCTGCTCCCTGGGAACATGCCCTGCTCTGGATTTTCCTCGTTCTCCCTCTGCACGAGCACGGGGAGCTGATTTCCTGGAAAAGCTGGAGCGCAGAGTTGGTGCAGGAGGAGAAATGGGAGGCCCTGAGACAGGCTGCCCATCCCTGCAAGTGTCCAAGGGCCGGGTTGGAGCAGCCTGGGATAGTGGAAGGTGTCCCTGGCCGTGGAACTGGGTGAGCTTTAAGGTCACCTCCCACCCAAACCATCCCATGATCCTCATCTTCCATGGAGGATGGAGAGTGGATGGGCTGCTTGATTTTGGGGGGTGCTGACAGAGTGGATTTGGCCATGGATCCCGTCTTGGAGGGTTGGATAAACACATCCAGAGGTGGAGATTGGTTGTCTCTGGTAGGGACCTGGTTGCAGGTTGGACTATTCCTCAGCAAAGCCTCTCAGAAGCTTTAATTACCCTTATTAATTATCTAAAACTGTATTAAAAGGTATGAGTTACACAGCAATATTGATGTTTTAAATTATCATCACTATTACATTGTCTCAGCTCTGTGTTATTAATATAAAACAATATATGGGTGAGGATTTCGGGGTGTGGGAAGGAGGGAGGGCAGCTCATTCCACCAGCTGGAATCTTGCAGGGACAGGGACTTTCATCCCCCTTGGTGCTCCTGGAAGAGGAGCAGAGCCCTGGCTGAGCTCCCAGTTGGCCCAGCAGCAGGTGGGTACTGGGGCAGTGTCTGAGTGTCCAGGGGAGCCCAGGGAGGGCTCCCAGGGATGCTGATCCCAAAAAGCCACAACTTTGGGGATGTCGGCCCTGAGCCGTCTCCTGGAGCTGGTTGAACATCACCTGCCTCCCACCAGGAATTCTGTGGCTTTTCCTCGGGCTTTCCCCAACCCCCAGCACAGCAAAAAATGTGCAGGATGGGGGGGAGGGAAAATCCCTTTTGGATGGAGAGCAACTCTGGGGGTTCTCTGCAGAGACACCCAGACCTTACAAGTGCCCCGTGGCTGCAGTTCCCTCCTCCTCTGGGAGCTCTGGGCATCCCTGGCAGCAGGAAAATCCAGGGATTTGTGCAGTGTCAGCTTTGCCAGGCTCCAATTGCCCAGCAGAATATGAAAGGCATAATTCCCTGGCTCCTGAGGTCACGGCTCTCACAGTTAAACCCCTTTTTTCCCCGGTGCCCTCCTGCCCTCCCTCCTCCTGCTCAGCTCCCCTTTATCTCCCCTCATTTGTCATCTTTATTAGTTCTTAATCTCCCATCGGAGCTGCCCAGTTAAGAGTGGGATTAGGGGGAGGTTTAATTGGATGGCTCTCCCAACATCAGACTCAGTAAAAGTTTATGAAAAGATAACAATCTCCCTGGGTTTTTATAGCTCTGGACGGAACAAAAGGGACCAGGGAGGGGAACAAGATAACTTTTTCCGCCTCCTATTTTATTCCTGTCTGGTTTAATTCCCTTCCCAGCCCCGTGGTGCCAGGTGTGTTCCAGGCTGATTGAACAGGGAGGGGAGGATTTGTGGGAGCTGAGTTATCCCTTTTGCTGAGGGTAAGCACTAAGTGGCTGCTGCTGCCGCTGCTGCTCGGCCTCTGCCTGCGATTCCCACTGACAGGAAGATGAATTGGGCTCTGGCCTGGGAGAAAATAACACTTATTTCCCATTGGGAACGTGCTGAGGTGCTGGAGGGGCTGAGCAGGGAGGTCAGGACAGGGGGAGAGGGGACAGGAGGGGAAGGATGTGCCCTGCTGGGACGGGAAGGTGGAGATGCTGGTTGAGGTGTGCTGGATGCACCACCCTCTGCTATTCCAGCCTGGTGGGTGCCAAGGCTCTTGTTCAACATCCCTGATCATCTCCAGGGGCCAGGAATGTGTTGTCAGCTCGGAATGTGGATGGGAAGGCGCCACGTGGTTGTTTTGGGGGGGTGACAGACCCTCCAGCCTCACCCATCCTGCATCCCCATCCTGGCTGTGCTCATCCCATCCCTCTCCCCGGCACAGGGAGGGGATCCCACCGTCCTCATCCACCACCTCTTCATCCAGGACATGATTAAGGGCTTTCAGAGGAAGCCCAGGGCATGGGGAGAGGATGAATGGGAGCTGATTGAGGCTGCCTGGCTCAGGGAAGGTGGCAATGAGTCCAGGCCTCCTGTCCCCCACCACCAAGCCCCAAATCTCCCTCTGCCTGATGCTCTCCCAGCCCAAAGCAAGTGCTCTCCTTGCACCCAACTCCAAGGAAAACCAGGTCCTCATGGAAGCACTGCCTGAGCCTTGCAGGAGAATCACTGCAAATTAAAGTTATGGTTAAATCTGCCCTTTTCTTGCTGGTTTTGCTGCTCTCCCTCCTGATGGGAGCTGTTACTGGTAAAAAATAAAATAAAATCCAAGCTAATCTTCATTACAGCTTTCCATTAGGGTGGTAATTGTTTCCATTCCTGTTAAAAATAATCCTGAACCACCCTGCTCTGCTGGTTGGTTCCTCTACCAACTTCTTCTTCTTCTAAAGTAACATATGGGGGGGAAAAGTGGGGGAAAAGTGTGAAGAGAGAGGGTGGAACAAAAGAAGGGCATGAAAATAGAAAAATGGGGGAGAGCAACGAGGGAAATGGGGGGTGGGTGGCAGGGAAGGGATGAGAGGAGAGTTCGTGGCTCTCACAGAGGGGTGTGGAGTGAGACACAACCCCCCATCCTGCTGCAGGGGGTGTAAAAGCACCCAAAAATAGGGAAAAGGATGGAGGTCCTTGATCCTGCAAAGAGCATCTCTGGGAACTGAGGGGCAGGGAGTGGGGCTGGAGCATCCCTCGGGGCTGGGGGATGTCAGGGCTGGAGCATCCCGGGTCTGAGCATCCCCTCCTTGAGTTTTCTCTCCTGTCCCAGCCCCCCCTCCAATCCTCTCCCCTCCAAATCCTGCTGCCGCCTTTGGGAAGCATCAGCCGAGCAAACTGCAGGCGATTCCAGGCAGAGTGAAAAATCCTCTCCCTGAATCAAAGAGGACATCAGTTCAGCGCCAGCTCCTCTGGGGACAGCCGAGGGAAGAAAGGGACATTGTCAAGTCCTTTTCAGGCCCCAAATTCCGATTTTGTAAGGGTTTTACCAACCCCAGCTGGCTCTGCCGCAGGCAGGGGAAGGGGGGCTGGGTCAGAGCGGGGCTGCGGCGTCTGGGGCTGGTGGGATCGATCTTCAACCGAGCTGAGCTTTTAAAATGTGTATTTCTACACAGAATTACTTTGTGCCTCGGTTTTCCCCTCTGCTGACCGTGCTCCCCCTTTTCTGCCTGTTCTCCTGCACCAAAGGGAAAAAAAAAAAAAATCAGATTTTTGGGCACAGAGCACTTGCAGGGAGAATGAAGTGCTTTTCCCGTTCAGTGCCTCTGACCGCCCCGTGCAAGCCGGCTGGGTACTGATGCGAAGGGAAAATCCTGCTTTCCCCTGCCTTGTGGTGCTCGATCCAAACCTCAGCGGAGCGGAAGCCTTGTCAGGCTGGATCAGCCCAGGAGCCTGTCTGGGGTCGCCTCCCGCCTCCCCAAGTCACCAGGCTCAGCTCTTTTAGAGAAAGATGCAGAAAATCAGCGAGCGAGCAAAGGCTGGTTGAGCGCGGGGCGGATTTTTGGCGGCTCGGCCGGTTCCTGGCAGGGAAAGGGGGGGGGTCGGAGCGGCCCCTCTGAAGGCAGAGCGGTCCTGCCGAAATCCGCGCTAATGCAGAGGCAGCGGAGGGATGAAAATCGGCTCCTCGGCGTGTAAAAGCGGCCCGAGCACCGTCACGAGAGGAATTAATTGCTGGCGGATCGCTAATGAGGCGTTATGAGTCAGCAGCAGCGCTCTGCGCCGGCAGTTTGATCTCGGGGAGACGGGGAAGGAGCTGTTTGAAATGCCTTCGACGGCTTCGGTTTGAAGCTGTGCCAGTCCCCGTCATCCCACGCTGATGGGGGACGGGGCGCGGTTACAAATGAGGCTCCCGAAGCACCCTTGGGTCCCCGATTCCAGCCCCGCGCGATGCTCGGGATGGGGCTGTCGGCGACCCAAAGATCGCTCCAAGATCCCTCGTGCCCACCTGGAGCACCCCCAGCTCCTTCAGGGATTGATGCCGGTGTCATAAAACACGCGGTGACAGCCCGGCCCTGATCCTGGGCGTTAATCCCGGGCTAAATATTCCTAAAATCACCCGGTCGAACCCCCACCCTGCTGCCCCTCGGCCTCACCCATAGCTCGGGAGAGAACCGTGGCAGGGGGAGAGGAAAATAAAACATTAAGAGACCCAACAAGAGGCGGCGAAGAGGGAGGGGAGGCTCTTTTCATCTGTTTAATGGCTTGTTTCTGACAAGGAGCCTCTGTTCTCTTCCCCTGGAAAGCTTTTAAGAGCCCCAAGAAGGACAGGCAATTACAGGAAGGTTCGCGCACTTGATGGGGTGTTACAAATCACTCATCGCCGGTTTTTAGGGTTGATTGCCGCGCAGGGGAGAGGGTTTGGGGGGGGATAAACGGCGGGCTCGGACCCCTCTCCAGCCGGGAGACCCGCTCTGGCCGCGCTGCTAATGGAGCATTAACTCCTGGAGCTGGAGCGGCGCAATTAGCGAGTGCCATTAGCGCTGCTCATCAGGTGCGCCGCGGGCCGGGGGATGCTCAGCAACCCCAAAATCGCCGAGAGCTTCAAAGGGCAAACCCGGCCGGGAGGGGAAGTGCGGGGATGAATCTGGATTGGAATTTGGAATTTGGGTTTGGCTCAGAGAGCAACCGGCAGCCCCTCCCGTGGGGAACCTCCAGGCACCCCCAGCTGAAGGGTGGGTGGGTTGGGGGGTGTTTTACGCTACGAAACACTTCTTGGAGCCGCAAAAGCGGCTCCTTTGGTCCCTGGTCTTGCCAAAAGCCGCCTGGGAACGGCCGCCGCAAGTGAAGCAAATTCAGCGGCAACTCGGTGTGGCATCAGCTGGAGGGTGGATGGAAATTGGGATGTTGAACGACTCGGTTTGTTTTCGTTCAAAAGCAGGAGCAGCTGCCTGGATTTGCAGGGATTTTAGGCGCTTTTTTCTCCCAGAGATTTTAATCTCCTGGGAAGAAATTTCCCCCCTGGGAGGGTGGGGAGGCCCTGGAATGGATTTCCCAGAGAAGCTGTGGCTGCCCCATCCCTGGAAGTGTCCAAGGCCAGGCTGGAGCAACCTGGGCTGGTGGAAGATGTCCCTGCCCATGGCAGGGGGTGGGACGGGATGGTTTTAAGGTACTTTCCAACCCAAACCATTCCAGGAGTCTCTAAATCAGTGCAACTTTGCTGGTAATGAAAGCTGGGGGCTGAACGGTGACACAGCTCTGCAGAGGGGGGTCAGAGGGGGAGAGGACCCCGTGTCTCTGAAAAGGTTATTTTTGGCTCCTCTTAATATGCTTGAAAGCCACGGTAATGCTGCAAAAAGCCTCAGCCATAGGATAACTTAATTAAACTTTACTTAAGAGAGTTAAATATTCATTATTTGGCTTCAATTACTGCCTTTGCCGAATCCCCCCCCCTCACTGGGGCTAATTAGTCTAATGGCTGCTCCTACTGATGACCTGTTTCGGGCTGGGGAGGGGGGATAAAAAGCAGCAATACAGTATTTTCTTGGCATCACCCAGGGCTGCTTTGCCAAGGGATGGGGTGGATTTATGGGGGAGACTTTTATGGTGTTTTGGCTCCTGCTACGGGAGCGTTTCAGTCTCTCCCAGCAACCTGTGCCAGGGCCTCCCCACCCTCACAGGGAGGAATTCCTTCCCCATATCCCATCTCTCCCTGCCCTCTGGCACTGGGAAGCCATTCCCTGTGTCCTGTCCCTCCATCCC
>JAWWLV010000277.1:0-11928 GCA_035041135.1 Platyrinchus mystaceus | reverse complement strand
AGGAACATCCCAGTAAGAGCTGCTCCATGAGATTGGGAATATCCCAGTGGGGCAGGAGCAGCCCAGTAAGAGCTGCTCCATGAGAATGGGAGTATCCCAGTGGGGCAGGAGCATCCCAGTAAGAGCTGCTCCATGGAAATGGGAGCATCCCAGTGGAACAGGAACATCCCCTTGGGACAGGAGAATCCCAGTGGGGCAGGAGCATCCCAGTAAGAGCTGCTCCATGGAAATGGGAGCATCCCAGTGGAATTTTCTGTAGAAAAAATAGGGATTTTTCGGCTGGAAAAAAAAAAAGGAGTTTTGTGGAGAAAAAGGTGTTTTTTTGGAGAAAAAGGGAGTTTTCAGTCAGAACCCAAGTTTCCTGTGGAAAAAGGCTCCTGAACTTTGCCTTTTCCCTGCTTTCATCTCCCTTGCCGGGTGTTTTTTTTGGTGCTGATTAAATCCTTTCCTTCCCTTTTGATCTTATTTATAGCCCGGCCAGTGCTCATCTGGCAACTATTATGGGATGGCAGGCACATGAAAGGGCCGGGGAAGGGAATCATTTGGAATACACACATCCAGTGGGATGGGATGGATTTTCTGGGGGGGTTAAGCCAGGTTTAGCTGGGCTTGGCTTTGGAATCTGGCCTTCCAATTCCCTGCTGGGTTTATCCCATGGGATAAAGAACAAGGAATGTTGCTGTGGTCATCCCGGCACTGGGAAGTTTGGGGGGTGGAAGGGGATGGGCTTGGGTGTCCTTCCCAATCCAAACCTGTCTGGGATGAGGGAGCAGCTTCCTGGTGGGAATGTAGTAGCAGTAACCCCCATTCCTCCTAGATTTCCATTGCTCCTGGATTTCCATTCCTCCTGGATCCCAATTCCTCCTGTCCCCCCTAATTCCTCCTGGTCATTACTTCCTTGCCTCCATCACCCCTTTTCCTTAGGGAAGGTGGAACCCTGAGCTGGCAGGGATGTATCCCTTTGGATTGGGGATTGGGTGGTTAATAAATCCCTGTGGATGTGTCTCCTGATGTCGGGAATGCAGCGACACTGGGAATGTCAGGAGGCCAAGCCGCCATTCCGAGCGTGCTGCCAACTCGCAATTCCCACCGGATTTCCCAACTCCGGGGAGGAATTGTGGGGCCCCCAATTAAACAGATGGGCCTGGAGATAATTGTCAGCTGTGCTGGAGAAGGGACAGATGGGAAGGAATCCGGGAGGCACCTTGGGAATGGGATTGACATTTTACCTGCCGGAGTGTCTGTCACGGCCACGGGCCATCTGTGCCCTCCGTGAGGAGCATCCCGGGGTCGGGGCTCATCCCGAGCAATCCGGGGGCTTGGGCTTCCCGGGATTTCCCTTTTTGGGAAGTTAAGAGCTGCATTTTATGTTTGGATGTGGCTGCCCCAGCCCAAGGCCAGGTGGGACAGGGCTTGGAGCAACCTGGGATAGTGGAAGGTGTCCCTGCCCGTGGCGGGGGGTGGAATGGGATGATCCTTAAAATCCCTTCCAACGCAAACCATTCCAGGATTCCACGATTTAAACCCAGTGCCTTTGGCACCTCCAACCACCCTCAGTGATGGAGAAGGGTTCTCCCAAATCCCTTTGGGATTAGAGGGGTGGAATCCTCATTCCTGGAGGGATTTCAAATCCATGTGGATGTGGCACTTGGGGTCCCGGGTTAGTGTTGGACCCCACGGCCTTAGAGGCCTTTTCTAACTCAATAATCCCCCATTCCAACAAAAAGCTCTGGCTAAACGGCTCAGAATTCCCCCCTGGCAAAACCTCCCCACCGAACCCTTCCTCCTCCGATCCCGGGTGGAATTCCACAGCTGTTTGGCAGGCAGAGCCGTGTGCTGAGCGTTCCCGGTGTCCCGCAGGTGGGAGCGCACCGGGAGGACGGGGTGAGCCTGCGTGGGAGCCACTCGCTCGTGCCCAACCAGGTGCCCGTCCCGCAGCTTCCCGTCCAGTCGGCCACGTCCCCGGACCTGAACCCGCCCCAGGATCCCTACAGGGGTGAGTGCACATTCCTGCATCCCGCTTGGAATTGCCGTGCTCTGGCGGGACCCTTCGGTGAGCTCGGCCTCCTGGTTGTCCAGGATCCGGGAACTGGGGGTTGGAGCGGAATCCACCTGCGGTCCCTGAGCTGGTGGGTGCGCTTGGAATGAGCAGGGATGGGTGAGGGCTTGGAGCAACCTGGTCTTGTGGAAGGTGCTCATGGAAGAGGTGATGGTCCTTAAAATCCCTTCCAACCCAAACCATTCGATAATTCTGTGCTCTGGGAATGATCTGGGATGGATTAAAACAAGGCCAGGGCTTGGAGCAACCTGGGCTAGTGGGAGGTGCCCCTGCCCACGGCAGAGGTTTGGAATGAGGTGATCCATGAAAACCCTTCCATCCCAACCCTGAGCCACCCTCCCCGTTTTCCTGCAGGAATCCCGACGGGACTGCAAGGCCAGAGCGTCTCGTCAGGCAGCTCCGAGATCAAATCCGACGACGAGGCCGACGAGAACCTCCAGGACACCAAGTCTTCGGAGGACAAGAAACTGGAGGATGACAAGAAGGATATCAAATCCATTACTAGGTCAAGATCTAGGTAACGGGAGAAAGAGTGTCGCTTCATTTAATTCCCGCGTGGATTTCGATGAAGTGAACGGAACAGGCGGAATCGCGGAGCGCCCGGCCCGGCAGGACCCGCCGCTTTTGGGGGACCTGCGCTCCGGGACGGCCTCCCGTTCCAACCATTCCCAAATTTAGCCACTCAGAGATTATATGTTAGGCCAAAATGGATCAATTAGGCTCTTAGCCCTCTCATCCTGCGCTTCCAAATTGGAACACGGTTGGATTTGCTTTGCTTTTATGTATTACTGTCATTCCCAGTCCTTGGTTGCTGTAAATTCTGAGGGTTTGGAGCCTTAGTAAATTCTGGATGGATTTGTGGGAAGTTTAGAGCTGGGTTTTATCACTGGCTGTGGCTGTCCAATCCCTGGAATGTCCAAGGCCAGGTGGGACAGGGCTTGGAGCAACCTGGGATAGTGGAAGCGTCCCTTCCCATGGCGGTGGAACAGGATGAGCTTTAAGCTCCCTCCCAACCCAAACCATTCCAGGATTCCACGATTTAAACCCAGTGCCTTTGGCACCTCCAGCCACCCTCAGTGGCAGAGAAGGGTTCTCCCAAATCCCTGTGGGATTAGAGCCGTGGGAGAGACCGCCCAGGGCAAGGCTGGAATCCCTGTTCCTGGAGGGATTTCAAATCCATGTGGATATGGCACTTGGGGACCCGGGTTGATGTTGGACCCCACGGCCTTAGAGGCCCTTTCCCAACCCAAATAATCCCCCATTCCAACAAAAAGCTTTGACTAAACGGCTCAGAATTCCCCCCCTGGCAAAACCTCCCCCCACCAAACCCCTTCCCCCTGGAATCCCCTGCGGCAGCTTTGGTTGGAAATGCCGTGTCCCTTTTCCGTGCCCGCAGCAATAACGACGACGAGGACCTGACCCCGGAGCAGAAGGCGGAGCGGGAGAAGGAGCGGCGCATGGCCAACAACGCGCGGGAGCGGCTGCGCGTGCGCGACATCAACGAGGCCTTCAAGGAGCTGGGCCGCATGGTGCAGCTCCACCTCAAGAGCGACAAGCCCCAGACCAAGCTGCTCATCCTGCACCAGGCCGTGGCCGTCATCCTCAGCCTGGAGCAGCAGGTCCGAGGTCAGTCCCGGCGGCCGCGCTCGGGCGGGGCTCCCCTGGCCTCGGGGGGCTCGGAGTGAGGGGTGCTCGAGTTCCACCAGCTGGAAATCGGGATGTTGGAGCTCCACGGGGGGAAAATAGATAATGTGGGAGCTCCGTGGTCCGGAAATGGGGGTGTTTGACGTCTCCTTTCCCCCCCCAGAACGGAATCTGAATCCGAAGGCCGCGTGCCTGAAAAGAAGGGAAGAAGAGAAGGTCTCCTCGGATCCGCCCCCGCTGTCCCTGGCAGGGCCCCACCCTGGGATGGGAGATGCCTCCAATCACATGGGACAGATGTAAAAAGGTAGGATTGGGACCAGTCACCTCCAGAATGGACCATTCCTGGGTGTTCTGCTTGGGGAGGGATCATGGAATCATGGAATTAATGTCCTGAGCTGGAGGTGACGACAAGGATCATCCAGTCCAACTCCTGGCCAGTCCCAAAATCCCACCATGTCCACACGCTCCTGGATTCCCTGGGAATGGGGGATTCCAGTGCCCAGCAAGCCTCTGGATGAGGATCATTTCCCTAAATTCCAACCTAACCCCACCCTCGTGCAGCTCCAGGATGTTCCCATGGGTCCCATCGCTGGGCACCCGAGGGAATGGTGGGAAGTGGGCCAGGAGAGGGTGAGGTTGGATATGAGGGATGGATATTACTGTTGGATACTGGGAATGGATATTAGGGATGGATATTGGGGTTGGATATCAGGGCTGAAAATTAGGGATGGATATTACTTTTGGATATTGGGGTTGGATAATAGGATTGGATATTAGGGATGGATATTAGAAATGGTTTTTAGGTTGGATATCAGGGATGGATATTGGGATTGGATTTCAGGGCTGGATATTAGGGCTGGAAATTAGGGATGGATATTACTGTTGGATATTGGGAATGGATATTAGGAATGTGTATTTAGGTTGGATATCAGGGATGGATATTGGGATTGGATATCAGTGCTGGAAATTAGGGATGGATATTACTTTTGGATATTAGGGATGGATATTGAGTTTGGATATTTTGGTTGGATATCAGGGATGGATATTAGGGTTGGATAATAGGACTGGATATTAGGGCTGGATATTAGTAATGGTTATTTAGGTTGGATATTAGGAATGAGTAATTAGGTTGGATATCAGGGATGGATATTGGGATTGGATTTCAGGGCTGGATATTAGGCCTGAATATTAGGGCTGGATATTACTGTTGGATGTCAGGTTTAGATATTAGGGATGGATATTGAGTTTGGATATTGTGGTTGGAGATCAGGGTTGGATATCAGGGATGGATATTAGGGTTGGATAATAGGTCTGGAATTAGGGATGGATATTACTGATGGATATTAGGGCTGGAAATGAGGGTTGGATATTAGGGCTGGGATTAGGAATGGATAGTAACACATATTTGGGCTGGATATCAAGGTTGGATATTTGGGATGCTCTGACTCTTCTCAGGGGACTTTTGGGGCCCTCCATTCCCAGGGCAGTTTCCCGGGAAGGGGGTGGACCAATCCCTCCCTTTCCCCCCCTCTGACTGGCCCTTTCCCTTCTCCCACAGGTCCAAGTCACCGCATTCCTGCCCGGAAAAGCGAGAGACCACTTCCTTATCCGCTGTATCTCTCTTAAATTCCCACATAAACACTTCTCCTCGCGAAACCCCTTTGTTTTGTAAAGATGAGACAAGTCTGAGCAGTTCCGAATCCCAGACGCAAAAAGAGATTCCAGCATTCCCGAGGGAAAAAAAAACAAACCAACCAACAAACAAACCAACCAACAACAAAAAAAAAACCCCACGGAACCCAACGAGAAAAAAAAAAAACACACGAAACAAAAAAAAGTGCAACTTCCGGAGGGATGACTCTCTTTGAACATATCAAGCAGAATGTCCAACTTGGAATTCCGAGACTGAATGGCAATCTTTTTCCACACTGTGGGACAATGCATTTGTGCCTAAAATTCCTTGGTTTTTTTGGTGGGTTTTTTTTAGGTTTTTTGGGTTTGGTTGTTGTTTTTTGGTTTTTTTTGTTTTTCAGTTTCGTTTTTGTTTTCTTTTTGGTGGTTTTTCGGTTTTTTGTTTTTTTTATTTGGACATAAAAAAAAATGAACAAAAAAGGGAAAAAAAAAACATAAAAAAGCTAAAAAAAAAAAAACACAACAAATAATTTGTAAAAGCCTGAGGATTAAAAAAAAAAAAAGTATTTAATTTAAAAACAAACAAAAAACAAAAAAAGGTAAACTTGCAATAATGATAAAAAGTGTACTTCTGAAGAGGGGAAAAACGAGACAAACAAAAATGAGGGAAAACGACGGAAAATGAGGTGGGGTTTTTTTTGGTTTTGTTTTGGGGAGGGGGGTTGGTGTTTCTGCTCTTTATCCGCCGGGATGAGAGATTCCCAAAATATTCCCGAAACCAGCAAAAACATCCCGACGAAACGGAAAAAAAAAAAAACAAAAAAACAAAAAACAATAGGACCTGAGAATTTTAGCCATTCCTTAGGGTAGGAGAAACAGATGGATCTTATAGACCTATGACAAATATATATATATAAATATATATATAAATCTATATGAGAAATTTAGTGCAGATGATGGGTAAGGTTTTGTTCCTTCAGTTCCAACCTTTTTTTTTTTTATTTTGGCTCCTGTAAAAAAAAAAAAAAGAAAACTGGAAAAAAAAAAAAAGGAAAAAACCCACAACAAAAAATAAAAAAAAAGGAGAATAGGATTAACTTTTTTAAGAAAAAAAAAGACGAAAAAAGAGCTTTTCCTGTAAATACGGAATTTTTTGGGGGGGCTTCCCCCTCTTCTCCTTGTTGTTTTTTTTTATATATTGTTATTTTTGGGTTTTCCCCACCCTGTTTTCCTGGAGCCCGGAGCGCTCCGTGCCGAGCGGGTGGAACCGCCAGCCCCGCCGTTGCTTCTCATCCATAACGAATTCCCTGGGATTTGTTTTTTTGTTGTTTTTTTTTTTTTTTTGGGGTGGGGGTGGGAAATTTAAACAAAACAACAAAACAAAAAAAAAAAAAAAACACAAACACAAAACAAAACAAAGCCGGATTTGGGCCCTGTTTTTTTCCGGGATTTTCCGAGGTGCAAGGTTAGGATGCTACAATGTTACCACTGTGCCTTCCAATGTTTCTCCATCGGCAAAACATCCCATCCTCCGAGTGGCTGATTCCGCGTTCCCTCTGTGTGTAGCGATTCCAGGGGCTGGGCGAGGGGGGAGGAGGGGGGTGGAAATTCCAAGGAGTGGGATGGATAAACTCCACGTGCGGACCTTTTTCCCCCCCGTCGTTTTCCTCGTTTCCGAGTGGATTTTTCCCTCCCCCCCCCGCCCCGAGCGCCTTGTTTTTGTTGTTGTGGTTATTTTTTTTTTCTTCCATGGGAAATGCCAATTTTTTTTTGGGGGGGGTCCTAACGAGCCTTATGAGTCCTAAAAGCATTAAGTTGCACTTTTGTCCAGGAGGGGGTTGATTCCCGGAATTCTCTGGCCAGTACAAAGGAAGTTTTTCCCGACCACGCCGCTGGTGGCGCCGCCGCTCCGAAGTCTCGGCACGACCCGACTTCCCGAGTGACTCCCAGTCCCGAGTGACTTTGGTGTACAGAACCAAACCAGTGCTCATTAAATATTTATCAGCATCCCTTTCCGTCTCCAATCCCATTTTTTTTCCCACCCTGGCGTGGCTTCCCAATCCAACCCCCCCCCCATCCCGCCTCTCCCCCCTCCTTCTCCCCCCTTGTCCAAGTCGAATTCCCGCTGAATAAACGCCATAAATCCATCCCGGAAACGGTCTAAACGTTCCATCTGTTCTCCTGGTTTGCCAGTTTTCCAGAGGCCTGGGAACAAAAAAAAAAAAACAAGTCCAACCACAGACAAAAAGAGAGACGTTTGTACATTTTATGCAACAAAACCCGGCCCGGCCGGCTCGTTATTTTGGAATTGTGTATGTAAAAGTTCTATTTTTCCATGTAGACTCTCGTTATTCCGTGTTTTCCTACGTTGTGTCGGGGTCGGGGCGTCGCAGGGGGGGTTGTTTGTTTTTTTGTTTTTTTTTATTTCAAGGGGATCGAATTCCGGGTGGTCGAAAACGGACGGAAAAGAATCCCACGGAGCGTCCTCGAAGGGGGAGGAAGAAGTGGAATTTTCTCCTGCGAAAAACCGGGAAGGACGAACCGAATTCCCCGCGTGCTCCCGGAGAACCTGCTGGGAAAACTCCCCGGCTGTCAAGGCGTCGATAAGTTGCCATAACGTGGAGGTGGAGCCAGCCGGGAAAAACTAAGGCCGGGCTTAAATCCAGGTGGGAATACGGCTGGACTCGGAGCTGGGCTCAGCTAAGGGGGAGGGAGAATTCCCGAATCCCGGAGCTGGGAAGAGCACGATGCCAAGGAACACGAGCCATAAATCCCATATCCCAGGAGATCTCGGCCCCGGTGGATCCCGTTGGATTGGGGTGTCCGAGCGTGTCGCTCTGCCAGGATCGGGTTCGGCAGGAAGTGGAGATTCCAAGGATTGAAACGCTGGAAACTGGATGTTTATTAAACCTCATTTCTGGATGGAAAAGAAACGAGGAATTTTGGGGTAAAGAAATGAGGAATTTTTATCCCCGGAACTGGAAAAGCAAGGGAAAGGTTTCCTTGTTCCGCCTCTCCGGGATGTTCCCTCAGCCAGCCTGGATGGAAGAGCTGAAGATCCCACTCCGGATGAGCCAAGATTTAACAAAACCACCCCCCCTCGAGTGTCTGATCCATGATTTTTCCATGTTTTCCCAGCCCAGGGAAGGCCTGCGCTTTGTTTTCCGAAGTTGTGGAGGTTTTTATTCCCTGTGGGAATAAAACCAGGCTGAAAACTCCCAGAGGAAAGGCAAAAATCCCGATTTTTTAAATTTTTTTTAGCAGCTTTTTCCCCGCCCGGATCCACCTCCACATGGCAGGAATTTCTGGATCTGCTGGATCGGGAATGTGCAGCTGGAATTCCCGGACCGTTGAGCTGCGAGGATGCTCCGAGTGCCAGCGAGGGAATCCGTAGTGATTCAGTCTTCCGAGTTGTTTTGGGGATCGTTTCCCAGGATTCTGGGGAGGGAGGGAGGGAAGGGTGGTCAGCGAGAAATGATCCATCTCCACGCTCCACCAATCCCGACCAGTGCCTGGAACGAGGAGATTCCGGTGGAAAGAAGCACAAACTGCAGAGATTAAAAAAAAAAAAAAAAAGCAAAATTCAAGAAAAAAAAAAAAAGGGGGGGGGAGAGAATTGAAAAGACAGAGGTGAAAAAAATCAGGAAAATTCCAACTTTTCCACTGGCTGACCAATAAAAAAAAGGGACCCTGGAGGTGGAATAGTGGGAAATTCCAACAATTTGGGGCACTGGGGCCTGGGAAGGCTCAAGTTTTTTGGTTCATTTCTGACTTTTTTTGGATTGGTTTTGTTTGATTTCGGTGGGGGTTTTTTTCTGGAAAAAATCCACTTTTTTTGGTTGTTTTTTGGGGTTTTTTTTGTTTTTTTTTGTTGTTCCTCTGGGACTCGAAGTCGCCTCATGTTCGTGCAGTGCTGGGCGTGGCCCCTCCTCATTCTCGAGTATTTTAGCCCTTCTGTAATGGTGAGAAATGATGATGAACTGTGGCCTTTTTTCCTTCTTGTTACTTGTGATGCAATTTCGGTGAAAAAAAAAACACACAAAAAAAAGAAGAATTAAAAAAAAAAAAAAAGGTGAAAAAAAAAAGGCTGAAAAGCCTAAAAAAAAAAAAACCACACAAAAAAAAAGAGAGGTTTTACCATGTATCAGTGCCTGGCTTTTTGTTATAAAGCTTTGTTTGTCTAGTGCTCTTTTGGAATAAAATAGACGTAGGACACCCTTGTAGGATGGAAAATCTAGAGAATCCACCTCAGTTTACCGACAAGAAAAAAATAAATATATTTGGCTTATTTTTCACAGGAGCGATTGCCTTTTCTGCCAGGAAAAAAAAGGAGAAATCAGGAGAGAGAAGGAAAAAAGAAGGGGAAAAAATAGAAAAAAAATGAGGGAAAAAAGAAGAGGAAAAAAGGGGGGGAAAGGGATGAAAGAGAAAAAAATAAGGGGAAAAATGTGAGGAAAAAATAACTGAAAAAAATAAGGAAAAAATAAGGAAAAAAATAAGGGTAAACTAGAAAAACTGAGGGAAAAATACAAGGGGAAAATGAGAAAAAAAGGGCAAAAAATAAGGGAAAAATATAAGGAAAAAACGAGAAAAACTGACATAAAAAATAAAAAATGCAAGGGAAAAATAAGAAAAAGGAAAAAAATGAGGGAAAAATATAAAAAAAAAGGAAAAAAGGGGAAAAGGATAAAAGAAAAAATAAGGGAAAAATATAAGGAAAAAATAAGGGAAATCATAAAGGAAAAATGAGGGGAAAAATAAGAAAATATACAAGGGAAAATAATAATTAAAACAAGGGAAAATAAGAGGAAAAACTAAGGGGGAAAAAGGAAAAAAATTAAAGGGAAAATAAGAGAAAAAATATAAGGGAAAACTAAAAAAAGAAAAAGGAAAAATATAAAGAAAAACAAGGGTAAACAAGAAAAACTGAGGGAAAAAATAAAAAATACAAGGGAAAAAATATAAGGAAAAAATAAGGGAAATCATAAAGGAAAAAATGAGGGGAAAAATAAGAAAAAAGGGAAAATTAGGGAAAAATAAAAAATGGGAAAATAAGAGGAAAAAATAAGGGGGAAATAAGGAAAAATAAAAGGAAGAAGGGAAAATAAGAGAAAAATAAGGGAAAAGAAAAAATAAGGGAAAATATAAGGGAAGAAAACAAGTGGAAAAAGGAAAAAATAAGGGAAAAATTAAAGGAAAAAGGGGAAAAATAAGGAAATAAAATTGCAGTGGAAAAGGGAAAAAGTATAAGGGAAAAAAGAGGGAAAATAAGGGAAAAAATAGAGAAAAAATTAGGGAATAAAAATAAGGGAAAAAATGGGGGAAATAAAAAAAAAGGGGGAAACAAAATAGGGAAAAAGGAGAGAAAATGGGGAAAAGTATTGAAAAAAATGGAGAAAAATGGAGAAAAAGGGAAATTGGGGAAAAGGGAGGGGGAAATGGGAAAAGTTGGGGAAAAGGGAAAAAAGGAAAAAATGAAAAGAGGAAATTGAGAAAATGGGCAGGAGGGAAAAAATGGGGAAAAAATGTGGAAAAATACTGAAAAAATTGGGGAAAACTGGATAAAATAGGGAAAAAAGGAGGGGGAAAAGTGAAAAAAGGGGAAAAGAGAAAATGGGGGGAAAACTGGGGAGAAAATAGTGGGAAAGTACTGGAAAATGGGGAAAAACTGAGAAGATGGAAAAGAAGTTGGGAAAAATGGTAGGAAAATGGGATAAAAAGGGGAAAAACTGGACAAAATAAATTTAAAAAATACAAAAAAAAGGGGGAAAAAGAAGAGTAAAAATCCCCCCCCCCCCAAAAAAAAAATCCATGTGTTCCATGTGGGATTGTGGCACCGCCTCGGAAATGGGAATGGGGTGGGAATGGGGTGGGAATGGGGAAGGGGAAATGCGGGGTCGGGTTGGGAATGTCTTTGTTCTGTTATGGAGAGTATGGAACGTGGAATATATGGAATATAGGGAATAGGTTTTATTTATAGGATATATAGGATACATAGGATATATAGGATACATAGGATATAGGGAATATCAGGAAGGTTTTGTTCCCGGCCGGCTCAGTCCTGCCCAACCCGGGACCTGCTCAGATTTCCATCGGAGAGGGATTATTTGGGAAGGAATTCACCTCCTCACCCGCCTTCCTTCCCGGTTTTTTTGTGGGAAGTGGTTCTCGTGCTCATGGAAGGAGGGGGGAAGCGGACAGTGAGTTCCCCTCGGGAAGAACTTCTCCTTCTTTCCCTCTTTTTTCCCTTTTCCCGGTGATGGGGAAGGAAGATCATTTTTGGCTTCTCCAGCACGTTGGGACCACCAGTGATCCAACAGCGCCCCCTGCTGGATGACTGAGCACTGTAGGCTCTGCCCCTCCTGTGATCCAACAGCGCCCCCTGCTGGATGTGATCACAGTGTTGTTTGCTCTGCCCCTCCTGTGATCCAACAGCGCCCCCTGCTGGATAACTGTGCACTGTAGGCTCTGCCCCTCCCGTGATCCAACAGCGCCCCCCGCTGGATGACTCGGAGCACTGCAGGCTCTGCCTCTCTAGGGACCCAGTGGCGCCGCCTGCTGGATGTGGTCAGAATTGCACCAAAGGGCAAAAA
>JAWWLV010000276.1:6347-18606 GCA_035041135.1 Platyrinchus mystaceus | reverse complement strand
GACACTGTGAGAAGACCATGGCAAAGCCAGTGTCCCCTGTGCAATCCATGGAGGACCCCCACGAGGCCTGGGTCTTACCCAGGAGGGGGTAAACCCAGCCCTGAGGTCTACACAGAAGAGAGTAGCTCTCTGGAAGTGAAAAAGAGGCTGTTTTTCTCCTCCTGAATTGATCCAAAGGGGAAAGGGGTATGTGATATAAAAATGTACTGCTTTTTCAGTAGATTCAGCCACAATTTGGAGTGCTTTATAACACCCCTGTAGGAAGTTCTATTATTGCTAATACCTTTCAAGAATATTACATGTGTGTAGGAACGGCCCAACACACTAATCAAGAGCTTCCCTGCACAGTTATTTTCACAACAGCCTGTATTTCAGTACAAATCCCCAATATCCCAACTCTGAGAAGACATCTTTCCAAAATAACTTATTTTATTCACAGCACTAACAGCAGTTCCTGGAAATGAACCACTTTGTGTTGCCTCCAAATAACCTCATGCATCCAACCTTTTAATCACTTTTGCATGAGATAATTGTTCCTGCTGTAAGTTAATTGGCCAATTATGCCTAATGACATGGTACCTTAAGAATAAAACATTGATTCTTGTTTTCATAGCCCGATATTTGATAGTAATTTGAGTTTCTGTGAGTCACTGGCATTCTGTAACACATTTTATATGAGTCTATTTTTAATAATTTGGGGGAGAATACTGTGGATCACTGGACTAGAAGGAACCTGAAGAAGTTGTGCCCCCTGCCCCACGGGAAGTGCTTCTTTGCTTCTGCCACTGCTGGCAGGTGCTCTAGTCAGACCAAACACTGTTCAGTGGCCTCTAATGAGAAAGCCTTCACCCTTCCCCGAACACTTTGCCCATTATCCATGCCGTTAAAGCAATGTTCCTAATTCCACATAAATGTTTTCTTATTCCACAGCCACGGGAAAGACATTGCACCTTTCTGCTCCACAATAGCCTGTCACATGCTCGAGACTGCCACAGACATGATGTTTTAAGTCACACACTGCAAATTGCTCCTTGGAGTATCAGTCATTCCCATTTCTTCTCTATGGAGTGGCTACAAACTGCCATGCCCTGGCTGAGAGCTGCACCATAATAGAGAGGTTGTTTCACTATGATATTTTTTAAAAAATATTATTATTATTTACTACAACCAGCTATATAACACATAGAGCTATATAGTACCTATAATAAACTATACTATTACTTATGAAGTCAGCCAGGGCCACAGTTTGTAGCAGGTCAGCCTACAGAAAGCAAGAGCACCAGGCTGAGTGCTGTCACTTGTTCTGGGGGTATCCCCTGTTACTGTGGTCTGATATTCACCTGTGCTTGGAGCCAGAGAAGCAGCTCTGCCCAAGGTTCAGTGCACAGTACTGGAAAATCTCTGGCTGACCGAAGGAGAGCATTAGCCTGGCTGGGTTGCCGCGTGCAGTGCTATAAACCTCACCACAACCCGTCTGTGACAACTGGTGTGCTGGCCAAGCAGGGACAAGATGCAGCGACCCCATCTCTCTGACTGGGTTTTGCAGTCACGTGGTATTTTGTGAAACTGATGCCTCCACACTGACAATGTACTGACATGGAATTCAATTTTTTCATAATTATTATTCTGAGAAAAAAAACCTTACTATCTTCTCAGCTCTCACACTACAGCAGAGATCATGCTGCTGTAACAAAATGGATCATAGCAAACTGTGAGCTGGTCTAAATTGGCAATGACATTACAGCTGGCCCAGCTCTGTTACTGTTTTTTATGACAACATAAGAAAGGTTTGTACAGACTTCCAAAACTCAGACCAGAAGCACCAATAGCTTATAAAACGAGTAGTACAAGCACACACACTCAGATGAAGATGAGTGGGTCACCACCCATTGTTACTAAAACCAAACCAGTTATGACAGTGATTTAACAGGCAACATGCTTCATTGTTTTCCAGAACATACACAAATTAAGAAGCATTAAATTTCTATATCTGGTTTTATCATCTGCAAAATCATGTAAGAACGAAGCAGAATCTGACAAAAAGTAAAAATACTGCTATGCCCATTGTGTTAATATTAAGTCTTATGTATTGATTGTGCATCATCTCCCTAAAAAAGGACTTGTTTTTGAACTGCCAAAGTTTTATATTCCAGCTGAAAAGCTGAGCTCCCTTCTAAAGAATTTTCCAAACTTTCTAGTGACTATGAGTCAACAGTTTTATAAAAGGAATCTGAACCCTGAAAAGCCAATTTATTTGGATGTACTCAACAGAGCCTCAAGTGAACCATAAAATTTTATTCATTAGACTCACTGACATAATTTAAAACACTTCATCCAGATAAATTTCATGTCAAGCACAGTTTGTTTTGTACCCAGGTGTAAAGTCCAGTCAGCAGAAGTTCAAATGGGATTTAATAGAATGAGCCAAGTTATTTTATGATGGCTAGCAAGAAAACTAACAAAACCTTCAGCCAGCATGTTTCTTAATCTAAGCAAGGGATCCCTATGCATTAACAGGAAAACAGGTATCTCTCTTCTCACCATGTACTGACACATTCACCCCACAAAGCCTGAAGGAGGTTTCAGGTTCTCTGTGATAGTCCCACACCGTTAGTGGGCAGCTCTCCAATTCTGGAAACTTGACCACCCTGCTGTGGTGCCCTCAGTGCCTCATCCCCGTAGGGGCCTTATGCACATTTTATGAGTGTAGCAAAAGTCTGAATCCTCCACATGTGCATTTACTGGCCTACCACCCATATTTTGGATGTATGACTTGATCTTGAATCCCATCTTGTCAGTTCCAGGTTCTGCTAGAATTCTAAGTACCAGCAGAGAGACCAGGGCATGTTCAGAAGTAAATACCTTAATCACTGGAGTGTATATACTGAGACTGCTTTTTTTCAGGACAATTCTAACACTGTGCAAGTGATTTGGGAAAGACTGGCAGTCAACTCCTCCTGAACTCACACCTCAAACAAAGACAGGGAATGTGATTTTTTTTTTTTTTTTGTCTGCCCTCTGTGACAAACAGTGAGAAGTGGGGACTGAAGTCATGGGCAGAGTGGAATATTTGCTTTCCTGGACACAGGCAGAACTCCCAAGCGAAACACAGAAGGCTCTAACACTATTTTAGAAAGCTCTCTTATCTCTTGTCCTCTGTCATTGTACTGAAAGCACTGTCAGCTTCAATAGTTTTGGACAAAGCTTATCTTTTCCCACATGCTCCTTATCCCATGTGCTCTCTGAAGAACTATTAGGCAAGGTCTGGAAAACTTTTATTAAAACTTTGTTAACTCCTAGAAGTGTTTGTGAAGGCCACTTCACTGAGCAGGTTGGGCCTTGAAGTATCTGCACAGATGCTCAACAGGCTGCAGGACTCTGCTGAGAGCAGTTCAGTACCCAGTGGTTTAATACAATTCCATATTTAGTGAAAGGTCTGACAGTGCTATAAGGAGTGGGGTTGTAGAATGCATTCTTGGCAAAAGGCCATAGAACCTGCCTTAATTACTGAGACTGACAACTCTTCTTTACTTCCCTCCTGAAATTCCATGCTGGACCTCAAAAGCACTATCAGTAGGACTGTCAGCAAAACTAAGCCATTTCTGTGAAGATTTTCCTCTTAGGAAAAATTCAGGTTTCTGTGATAAAATTTTCAGCTTTCCATATGTTACTGATACAATTTGCTAATTTAAATCAATTATTTTAACGCTTGGTATTCAATCTTTAGAATACAACTGTACTTAGGCAGTGTATATTACGTAAAAA
This sequence comes from Platyrinchus mystaceus, assembly GCA_035041135.1. Lineage (NCBI taxonomy): Eukaryota > Metazoa > Chordata > Aves > Passeriformes > Tyrannidae > Platyrinchus > Platyrinchus mystaceus. The sequence continues at coordinate 14,841 of JAWWLV010000276.1, read as the reverse complement.
ACTCCATAAGAAATGCATTTCTCAATGCAACAACTGTGTTTGAGACAACATTCTAAGATGTGCACATTCTTATCAAATTGGTCCGTAATATTTCCATATCTTACATAAGTTTTATCGCCGGGGACAAAAACTAAAAAAAAAAAAAAAAGTAAAGAATAGTGAACACCTGTGAATTTCCCCTGATAATAACTACTTCAAAAACAGAGTACGGTTCTTGGGAAAGGCAAATGCTATCATAAAGACACTTCTGATGGAAACAATGAGCTCCTTAGTTCTCAACAGCAGTTTGAAACAAAGAAATATGGTCAAAAGACAGACCTTTTTACCCTGATTTTGAAGTCTGTAGGCTCCACGTGAGGCTGTGGGCTCACAGCTGAGATGCAGAACAAGTTTGGATGGCTCGAGTCATGATCATGCACACAATGTTGTCTGTGTGTGCACTTGGAAAAGTAATTTTTGTGCTCTCATTCAGACTCACGGTTCAAGCCTGGCAAGAAAATGAGCTTTTCTTTGAGTCTCCACATTAGTCCTCCAGGGTCTAGATAGTGTGGTATTCTACAGCAATTAGGTGTCTAGAGATTAATTAGGAAGAGAAAGCACTCTTCCATATAGAATCCAAAGCAAAAACAGAAATACAAAACCTTCCTTCTAAAAAAAAATACAGCTGGAAACACAGTAATGTTTTCTACACAGTCAGCCAGTTGGAATCAGTGGAATCCTTTCCTCTCCGTTTGCTCCATCTCCACATTCCCAGGCAGGCACAGAACAGACTTGGCTGTCTCAGAAATAAGTGCTGTGCATTTGGGCCTCAATATTCACCTTTCTTCCAACCTGCTGTCAAATTTCAGACCATGAACTACACTTAAATCTCTCAGTATTCCAACTCTTTTGAGGAGAATGGGCAGTACAAAATATTTACATATTACATATCAAGAGAAGAAATTGGTGCTGTCTTGGATTATTTTTTCCCTCAGTAGAAATATAAAACAAAGTATAAAAAGAAGGCAAACTATACAACTGTGAGGACCAACAGAAATCTGTGCTACCAGGCAATATGAAACAAAAGACAATTGATAATTGTGGCACTGTGCACACTTAAATACATAATTGATGAAGATATTTGCACATCTTGGATTAAATAAACATTTAGAAAACCATTCCCAGCCTCACCATTAACACCAGGATAGCAAGTACAATGCACTTTTTATAGAGAAGATGATTGGGTTTAGAATAAAACCCAGGAATTTACCTAGATAAAAAACAGAGCTGGACGTATAAGAATATGATTTCTTGCTTTCCTCTCTCCATCTCAGAAAGGAAACAGGGGGATTAAAAAGCAAAAAAACACTTAGAAAAGGGAAATGAAAAAGTGAAGGGTTCATTTGTTTGATGGGTAGATACAGCACCTGACAGTACAACAAATTATTCTACTGTACCTGCAGGTCACCTGCACATTCTTTACCTTTTCTCACCAGAATGCAAAGAAAGTAAGAATAAAACACAACTATAAACTAAACCAAAATTAATTCTAAGTGTGCTATATGGAGTGTATGGACAGTGAGAAGACCAAGCATACAATAGCTCTAAAAATGACCACACATTTACACATACATAAAACACTGTGGGTCTGAAGTATCCGAAGAAACTCCAGGTTACACACAAAATTATGAGGAATTTAAATTCTCATGCTTCATGAGCATAAGACTTGTACTAATTGCTGTGGTTAGGAAGAAAGTAGACCCAGGAGACAGTAATTGGATTTAATACATTACAAAGTTTTATAGCAATTTTCTCTCCAAGGTATTTGACACTGGACAAACTATAAGAGTAGGCAAACCTATAGTCTGCTGTAAAGCTTATATTCCTTCAGAAAATGAGTTTAAAATGATCCTGACAGTCAATGTATCAACTAATCATCCTTGTTAAAATGAAAGAAAACTATTTTGCATTGCATTTGTATAGAATATTGTATTTGTGGACATAAAAACAGCACAAGACCACCTCAAATTAAGTGACATCTGCAATCTGGTACAAGTCCGTCATAAGCACATCTGAAAGGGATCGTAGTACATAAACCCTGGAACCAATTGAAGAGACAAAAATCTTCGGGGCAATTGAGGCCTCTCAAATAAAGATTTTGAAATTTTCAAAAATATTGCAATATTTTATTTTTTTTTCCCCACTTTATCCTGCACCAAACCACCTGCAGGAGTTGACACAGATAAATGAGCAGTTTCACTTCACTAAAGAAACACTCTGGGTGAGGTATTTACTGACCAAAAAAATGCACACTGATCAAAAAATCACATTAAGTTAGAGCTGCTGTGTCATGAAGACATGAAAAAAAACCCATATTTAAACCATGCCTATTTAAACTAGAACATAAATGACAGGAAGTATGGATTGCACTCACAAAAAATATTTTGGTAATTTTGGTAAGTCACCTTTGCCCAGTTCCCCTCAGTGAACTCCTTCCTTGTACAGAGGTGGTTTTTTTCATACAAACCTATTCAAAGTCACTTTTTCCACTCATCTCCATAGCAACTCTCCACAGCACTGCTATAATGCAGCTTGTCCTTCTGCTGAAGTCTGGGGATGAGGGTCTGGACCTTGAAACCCACAAGCATTTCTGCAAACAATTCACTGTGCTCCAGATTTCAGCACTTACAGAGAAAACAGCTCTGCTGGACTTGGAAGAGCCTCTGTGTACTCAATCCACACTTTTAATAGTTTTTACTTCTCCAAAGTCCTCCAAAGTTCAGTTAACACAATCAGAATTATTTCACCTCTACTGCAAACATCCTTTATTAGAGAAGAGCTATGAAGAGGCCATCCCAAATAAGACTCAAAGGGCACCAAAATGTGCATTATTTATTGTTATCTAGCAAAGTACAGCAGGAAAACAAAACTTCAGCCTTAAAAATAAGGAAAATATCTTTTAAATCTCCTCCTAATATTTTAAATATTCTTTTTTCTGACAGAGCAACACAAACTTTCTAAACCCAAAGGTAGACCATCTTAACTGAATGAATCCCCAAATAACTGACACACACAAACCTCTACCTGCACGTAAACCTGCACTAGAGGACATTGCATGTGCTTGGAGAGGTGCTGCTTTGCTTCCAGTTTATATCCACAGGCATCAGCCCTCCCAGAGGACTTGAGCTCACTCTGCTGATGACATCCTTAAAATTCATCATACACAAGTTACATGTTGCTCTCCCAGCAACTGCTCTGATGCAGAAACCTTCTGCTGCAAGAGTTACCATCAGGTAACAATTCACACCCAAGTTACGAAAATCACAAGGAAGAGGAATATAAAAATAAAGTGCTAATAAATCTTCAATTAAACTGATATGAAAACGAGCCCGTCATTACTTCTACCACTCACATTACATTTTTTTATATACTCCTATGCAGTAAGATCCATCAATTATTATTTAGATTGAGAAAAACAAACCAAATTATCTCTTCTAATCTCACATCATATACAATTGTAACAACTTTGTGAATTTTGGACTCATTCAGAAGTCTCTGAATGACTCGACATCATTATACTTGACTTCAACTCCCAAATTCTCCCCCCCAGTGCTACAATGCCTGAGCCCTGAACAAAAACAAAACACAGGAACTTACAGAAGAGTTCAGTGGCAGAATATTTTAAATATTTAAGAGCAATTTGAATAAGTAGCAGTCATCTTAATAGCACAATTTATAAACACTCGCCAGGAAGGGAGACCTTCTTGTGACAAATGCTCCTGTTAGAATTCAGTAACCAATTCATTTTTAATAAGGCAATGATCTTGTAAGCATTGAAGGTGACTTCCCTTTCTTTTTTACATTCAAAAACAGGCCAAAATTCTGCAAGTAGTTAACCTCTAATTGTTAGGTATAAAGAACTATGATTTTTTCACACATTCTAAGGTTTGTATCCTGAGCATGGCAGACATAGCACAGAAACCAAGAAAAGGGACAATTTAAACATGCGAATCAGGTTCAACTCAATGGAATGAGTTTCTTTAGGGATTTATTTCAGCTGAGGAACAAGTCTTAGTTTCTCTGTTAAGTTCAAAACACAGTTGCTTTTTAAGATGTTTTTCTAACTGTGCTTTAGCATTATAATTTTTGAAATATTTTAAATAGTCTGCATTTTAAAGGTTCCATAAACATATTGCTATATGTGTGATAATATATTCAAATTCTATATCAACTTATTATGTATTTATATTATTAATTTTTAATTATGGCCTAAGTTATTGCTTTCATAATGTTGGTATAATTACAAGTCAGTATTTTCTTTCATATTTTAGTCTACCTTTTCTAAATAGTACAAATTAAAAACCCCAAATCCATAAATCAATTAAAATCTAGATTGATTAAAGAGTTTTTCTGGGAAAGAAAGGAAGCTCTCTCTCTGCAAAATGTAGAAGATTGAAGTATTTTAGTGTGTGGCAATAACCAGAAGAAAGTTAATAACCAGAATCACACAAGGACTTCGATTTTTGGCACATTCTGCAGCACAGTTTGCTATATATTTCAAAGACATTTACTCCTAATGCAGAAATTAATTCATGAACATTTGCTGTTCACAAGTTGATAGAAAGGCTCTCCAGTGGTGTAACATGAAATAAACAAGCCAGACTGGAATATTTTAGAAATATGCATGAATTCTTATTTCCCATTGTTTGAGGAAAGGGTAGAGATGTAGGGAGAGAGAAGAGCTTTAAAGCATTTTCACGAGGCTTTCATTTAGAGCACAGTAAAATATCCCTGGGAGAATTTTGGGATGCCAAATGTTACAAGTATACAGCTACTGAATTGATTAGCCTGATATGTAAATAGCTACACAACTCAAGAAGAATTTACACATATTATTCAATAACTTTTAAAATATACACATCTGTGCATACATGGATGTATATACACAGGGGCTTTTTAAAAGTGGAGGCTTTCTGACCTTGGCCACATTATTATATACACATAGTTCTGTTGCAAATATCCACATTTTACCTAAACGTCAACAGGAGAAAAACATTGAGAACTGAACTGACATTTGCTGCATAATAAAATGTTTAGTTTCTATTTTGAGGGGTTTTTTCCTTTCAAAAATCATAGTAGATCCTGGTGAAAATGTAGGTGCTGTATTTGAGCATGCACAGTTCTCAGCCTGAATAAATAAAAAGGGAAAAAACAAGAGGCAAGGGCACACACCAACTGTTTTGGTTTGTTGTTTTTGTTTTTTTTTTTTTAATTCCTAGGATTTAATTCTCTAAGTTAATTCCAAATTAAATTGCCACATGTGGAACATTGCCCCGGGTCCCTTGGCTGAGAGCTGCGATGGTTGAGCACTCCTGTCATCCAGGAGGGAATGTGACCTCAGGCTGTGCCCCACATGGGCCCTGTTTTGCAGATGGACACAGATGGCCCCATTCAAGAGCCCTTGTACCAAACAACTGACTTTTTAAAGACGTGCTGTTGCTCCCAGATGTAACTACACCTCTGACAGATTCACAGCCTTATTAGTTTTCTGATAAAGAAAAATGATGAGTTAGCATTTCTAAGTGGATGACTGATGGGTTTAAGCTGTTTTATTTATTGTGAAGGGCTAAATTTGTTGGGGGTTTTTTGTTTGCCTCTTTTTTTTAGCCATTTATTATTTTCTCTTTATTTTTTTTTAATAAAGTCTTGGGTTTACAGTCAATTCTGTGAGTTACAGGACGTTTTACAGCCTTCAGACTTTCCTTTCGTACAACTTGGGTTTTTCCTCCTGGCAAATTACATAGAAAACCCTTTAGAGAAATAGAGATGGTGCTTCCTATATAATAAAAATATAAGTTATTTATATTGTCTATGTTTACCATGATACCATGTTTAAACATTAATATTTATTCAATAAAAATATTCAATTAAAAATGTACTCAGTGGAATAAAATGTATAAACCAAATAGGTAACACACAGTCACAGAGGTTTTGTGGCTCATTTTCTACCAGCCTCTCATCCTGTTGCTTAGACCTCGAGAAAAATATGCTTTGATTTGTAAATATAATAATATATATAAATTTTATAAATATAATAATATATACAAATATAAATTATCAGGGAAGAGAAGCTCCTGTTTACCACCATCCATTCGATCCCCTGCCTCATCTTTCACTTCGGTGCTTTACCCCGGGTCTCACACTGACAAAAAATGAAATTCAGTGGGGAGAAAGCAGAAAGCAGCAACAAATATTTGAACCAAGTGATAAACGCTGGGGAAACAGAAATGTGGACATTTAAATGTATGTCAGACTTTTCATCATTGCTATACAGTAGAAATAACATAGGAGGATGTGGCTGCACTACTTGAGAAGACACACAGAAATATTTTGACATATCCAATAAGCTGTTGAACAAGATTGAAATGCTAAAGATATAGATGAGCTGTAAGGAGGAAATATATAAATATGGCAGGAGAGATGAGCTGGTTTATGTAAAAAGAGGATGACCCCTTATTTCTCTTCTGCTTCTGTGAAGAAGCAACAGAACTAATATAAAAGTTAGATAATGGAAGAAATTTAACTTTAAATTTAACTGCCAAATCCCTTGTCTCCAGCAGGATAGAGCCCATCCTGCTGTCAGCAAAACAGTAACAGTGCAGGAGAAAATGTAATATTCTACTAAGGGAATTTAATATTCTTCTAAGTGTATCCATTGGACCAGATATAGGAACTCGCATGTTGGCTAAAGTGCAGAACTCCAGCTGTGCATGTTGCTTCTAAATACTCATTTACACATTCATTGAGGATATCGTTGTCCAGAAGGATCAATACTCATTGTTTTTATGTCAGATCCTGTTTTCCTCTCAAAGCACTAGTTCTAAATATACCTATATATATATTTATAATGTCACTACCATTCTTTCAGTAATATTTACTGTCATACAACAAGCTTCAGATGGATTGTGTCTTTTTTTTTTTAAAACAGGTAAATGCCTTTCAGATGCCTTTAAAGACATAGATAATAATTGCTTTTAAAGACTGCCTCCTTTGATTTAAAGAGCTGCGAAGGAACTGCAGCTTGGCTTGTCAAGAAATAATACTGGTCCTTAACAATTTGCAGAAAAATGTTTATCCCAACACAAAAAGCTACAACTCTTCTGTCTTCTGCCAGCAGGAGAGCTATACAGATGGTTTTTCTCATGTGAAAGCAAGAGAAGCTGGATGAGAAAACTGGGAAAATGAAAGAAGAGAATAAAAACCAGAGCAAAATATGAAATGTCTGCCCTGCTGACCTCGATGCAGCCCAAATTGACTTGAGTGTGGTCAGAGTTTCCCAGTCATCTGGCAAGGCTGAGCTCTAAGTGCTCGGTGTCAGGAGCCATCACAGCCAGGGAGCTAATTCTGGAGTGTCACTTGCCCTCCTCCTCTCTTTATATCTAACAAGCATCCTCTCTTGTTTCTCTCAGACTATTTCAATCCAAGGTCATCTTTTGCCAGTGTCTTTTCATCTGACACAAATCTATAACTTTCTAATCAAGGCTCCCATCTCTTCCAGACCTCCTTTTCCAGCCAGCATTGCCTGCCCTGTAAATCAATGAGACACTCAGTTCCCAATCAGCTTCTCTCTTTCCAACTTGACTTTGGTGTCTGACCTTATTGTAACCATCCATCTGGGTTAAATCTCCACTCTTGCACCACTACTGCTCACCTGCTAAATTAATCCTGCCATCCTATATCCATGCTACCTGAATTTAATAATATGAAACATTTTATAAGTCCCATTTGCATCAATGTAAATGCTTTTAAATTGCCTGGCTAAACCACAGCAGAGATTGGATAAATAGAGCTTTGAAGATGGGGCAAAAGCTAAAGGAGGAGGAAAAAGCCCCTCTTTGACATGAAGCAAGCACCTGATAATAATTTCAAATTAAATACAAGCTTTGGGAAATAGATTTGGAGGCAAATGTGAAAATATCGAAATTATCAATTTAGTGCAGAATAACAATTTTAAAAATGGTAAATGACACTAATTCATGTCAGAATGGGGAAAGAAGGACTAATTTAATGTAGCAATATTATGCAAGGCACCCTTTATAAACCTGAAAAAAATATTAACTAACGTGCTTCAGGAAGATACTGACTTACAGGACCAGAAAATTGGAGTGCTATTGAAATATCCAGGATACTTAGTAAGTAAAAGAGTTATTCTGATAGGAGGAGTATTTGGAAGGAGAGGAGGCAGTTCAGGTTAGGTCCAGGAAATACCACAAAGTTTATTTGACTGAACTTTAAAAGCTTTTAATATGAGTTTTCTATCTGCAAAATTTTATGAATAACTTCTCAATCAGTATGTATTGCTCAACTGGTGAAAGGAATCCTGATTCAAAAGCACACACTTTATCAGTGTGTAAAACAAATGGACTTATTATGGGTAGTTCTGTGCCCCAAAAGAAATATGCATAGGGACACAGGAGTCAGGATAATAAATATTTACAGTTGTACACTCTGATAT
>JAWWLV010000275.1:0-10559 GCA_035041135.1 Platyrinchus mystaceus | reverse complement strand
TAGGGGCTGGAATAGCAGGAGGATTTGAGAGTCCTTGTGCATCCCAAAACCCAGAGCAGGGTCTGGAAAGGCAGGAGGATTTGAAGGTCCTTGAGCATCCCAAAATCTTGGTGTAGGGTCTAAAATGGCAGGAAGGTTTGTGGGTCCTTGTGCATTCCAAAACTCAGAGCAGGGTCTGGAAAGGCAGGAGAGTTTGAGGGTCCTTGAGCATCCCAAAATCTGTTTGTGCCTGGAAGTGCAAGAGGGTTTGAGGGTCCTTGAGCATCCCAAAATCCCAGAGCAGGGGCTGGAAGGGCAGCAGGGTGGGCTCTTCTTGGGCTGAACAGAGAGCACAGGTCCCAAATGACTGTTTGCAACGTCCCCCTTTGATCTCCCACGTGAGTGGTTTGAGATTCCAGGTCCACTCCTGGAGCTGGGATGTTGCCTGGTTACCATTTTAGATATTGCAGAGAAAGAAGAAATGAAATGACATTTTAATATTAAATGCCATGGCTGCAGAATTGCAGATGTGCTGGGTTTGTGCATCAGGCAGCCAAGGACGAAATCCTCTTTGGGAACAGCTCTTCTTCCTCCCAGGAGACTTTGAAAACTGCCCTCTTTCATTAATTCTAGTTTTTAGCAGCATTTTTGCTGCATTTCGTTTGATCTGCAGCAAAAATTCTGAGACAGAGCATTCTGTTGGCAGTGCCCATTGACCCCAAATATTAATTCCTGCTGCTGGGGCATTTTATGGAGCCACCACTCCAACTGCTCCTCGTTTCTGTGTCCTGCTGTTTTTGAATTGTCCCACTCTCATCATCCTCTGCATCTGGTCCCTTCCTACCCAAACCAGCCTGGGATTCTATGATTTCACGTGTAAAGCCTCATTTTTCCCACGTGTCCTTTCCTGAAGGAAGAAACACAGGGAAAAAAAAGTGATTAAATTCTGGAGTTCAGGAAGTTCTTCCGAACCAGGAATTATAAGCTGCGGGAAGTTTCAGCTGACATTGATATTTAAGAAAAACCTTTGCAATGATGAGAAAAAAAAAACCAGCTCAGGAGTCTGCAGTGCCTTTCAAATCATTAACATTTAGAGATACAGAACCTGAAATACTTCTGGCTGGTGCATCCTGTCATCCCATCACTTAATAACTGGCAAAAGTGAGGGCTATATTAAGTGCTGGAATTTATGCTAATTCATGCAAAGGCTTTCCATTGATTTTAATTCCTGCAGGAACACTGAAGGGATGGGAAAGTTCCACTGCAAGCCAGGAGACAGCAGTGATTCTTCCCCTAAACATTAACAGCAGTACATAAATATATGTACAGGCAGAGATAAATAGTTGTAGACAGGTCTTTTAAAAGCTTGCAGGGCATGTTTTCCAATGATTAGAAATATCACTTGGAAGGAGGGTTTTTTTGGGGATTCCTGTTAATGAATCAGAATATTTAGTGATTTTTTTTTTTTTTCTGGTCCAGGGACATTTTCAGGCCAAATCTTCCCAGATCTGGAGTTGGGGCTGAAGACATGTATTCATAATTTGAGCTTAAAATTCTTCCCAGGAATGGCGTTGCCATATCTTTCCAAGCAGGGAATGAACAGTATGAGCTACTCAGGGTGCCAGGAGTTGATTAGAGTTGGGATGGACATTAAAACAAGTGCTCATTTAGCAAATTAGGGGGAAATCTGCAGTTAAAGTGCCCCCAGGAATCACTTTCTGCCTCGTGGCACCACCAGGGATCATTTCTAGAAGCTGGAAATATCTCTTGCAACTCTGACCATCAGCTGGTTGCCTACATCTGATTTTTTTTGGCAGAGAAATAAGTCCCAGTTGAGTTGGAGCAACCTGGGCTAGTGGAAGGTGTCCCTGCCCATGGCAGGGGGTGGCACTGGATGGACTTTAAGGTCCCTTCCCACCCAAACCATTCCAGGATTCTACTGCCCTCAAAAATGGTCCCATCTCTCTGAAGTTAAGCTCAGTTCATCCCAGACAGATTTTGCAGCAGAATTATAAACTCTTAAAAAAATGAGCTTTTCCTCTGAACACTTAAAAAAAGAAAAAAAAAAAAAAAAACACAACAAATTCAGCTTAGGTGGCAAAATCTGCCTTTCTTACAGTAAAAGCCTTTTTTGAAGATCTGGGTAATGGAAACCACGTCACTCAAGCTTAGCTGGGGAACAATATCTGCCAGTTTATCCTGCAGTTTGGGGAATTAATCCATGAAACTTAATTGGCTTTATATATTTACATTCCCAAAAAGTCAAAGAGAAACTCCAGCTGATCTGACAGGTGGCCCCCACTTTTCTTTTGATGAGCCTCATCATGAATAAAGATGGTTTCACCCGAGCTTTGAAAAGAACCTGGAAAACTTGAGGATCCTGCAAGTCTCCAGGTAACCCAAATATCAAAAGCTTATCTCCTAAGCTGGGTTTTTCAGAAATATCATGTGGAAAGAGTTGATTTCTTTTTCTTTTCTTTCCCCCCCTCTTCTTTTCCTCCTCCCCTTTGCCATGAGAAAAAGCTGTTCCCGTTCTGCCTGTTCACACTTTGCCTCCGAAGCACAAAGGCTGAGCTCAGAAAAGCAACAAATAATCCCAACTTGTTGATTCCCATCCAAATTCCCACCTTGGCCAGTTCTGGGAGCGATTATGTTTATCAGGCAAACAGCACCTGCTGTGACAGCAGCCGTTCACAGGTTTATAAGTGGCTTATCAGGGGTTTATAAGGAGAATTTAGGGCCTGTTGCAAGCCAAGAAATCAATTTTCCAAGCCCCAGCGGACACCAGGCCACGGGTCCTCCCTGGAAGGTAACTCAGGTTGAATTATTGCTCCCTTTCCACCTGGCAAAGATGATGTTAATGCAGGAGAGGAGTCAGGAGGAAATAAACAGTGGCTGCAGTAAAAATGTGAGTGGATGGAAGAGAATGGGCTTAAATGAAACGATGGTTTCTAGATCAGATCAGGAGCTTTTAGCTCGAGAGGCAGGAGGTGAGATGTGTGGTTCCCGTGTTCTTCTGAAGGACACCTGACCCCCAGCAGGTTGTGGGGAAAGTCACCCTGAAATGTGACTTCTGGAACTGCAGGTTTGCATCAGGTCTGCTCCATTTTGCTCCCAGAATCATTGAGGCTGGAGAAGCCCTCAAGGTGATCGAGTCCAACCTGTGACCAGTCATTCCTTGGACACCTCCAGGGGTGGGGACTCCACCACCTCCCTTGGCATCACATTCCAATGTTTAACCACCCTTTCCACAGGGGAATTCCTCCTGATGTCCAAAATTCCTCCTGATGTCCAAAATTCCTCCTGATGTCCAAAATCCCCCCATGGTTATGGGGTTGAGCAGCCTCAACCTTCACGAGAAGCCACCACGTCTCTACCAATTGAGTTTCTCCTCTGGAAACCACTCCCTCAGTCCCTGCATTTCTGGGGATATCCCAGCAAGAGTTTCTGTGCCAGATTCCATTTCCAGGGACTCCAAACCCGTTGCTCTGTGCCTCAAAATTTAAGGAGAACTTCCCCCATATTCAACAAGGTCCTTTAGTGCCACCCTGGTGAAGCAGAGGTGCCTCAGACTCAGCAGTAGAGCAGCCCTGTCCCAAAAGAGCATTTTTTTCTCTCCTCAGCATGTCTCAAACACATTTGGGACACAGTTGGTTCTGTCTAAATGACAATTCCTCGTGTTTTTTACTGATGGAAGTGGCAGCAGGGCCAGGAAATCCTGCTCTGCCTCACAACAGTTCCCTCCCCTTGACACGATGCTCAACTTTTTATCCCTCCAATCTGCTGTGCCTCATTTTGGGAGACGATTTCCAGAGGGGAAACCCACCCTACCAACAGCTAAAACTTGTTGCCTGAGCAGAGCTGCCCCTCAACACACAGAGGGATAAATCCAACAGCTCTGAAAAGCACCGGATTTCTGCACATCCAAACCATTCCTGGGCAGCATCCCTCCCTTTTGGGAACAAAACACACCCTGGCATCCTTTTAGCACAACTTCCCTGCTGGGTGTGTTTTAAACCAACCCTTTTAGGGTGGTTCTGTTCCAAACAGGATATCTGAGCTCTGTGGGATTCCTATTCTTTAATTCATCCCCTCCACTCGCTGCAAGTGAGGGATTAGGAGCTGTTTTAAGGCTAAAAAAATTAAAAGGTTTGGAAGTTGCTGCTGTTTCGAGCCCGGCAAAACCGATTCCCAGCTCGCAGCAGGTTGCTGGAGGACAGGAAGTTGTTGGCTCAGGTGTTGCAATAATTTGGTGCCACAAAAAAATCAGATTATTGCCCAAATTTACCACGTTTTGTTTGGTATCTTCCAGCTGCCTCCGTTAGGAAGCGGCACTGGTGTCCCAGGGCTGTCATACTCGGGGGTTGCAGGACACAGCTCAGGTTTGGGAGCTGCCCAACGCCTTGGAGGGTGGGATGTTCCCTCACAAAACCCCTGCTCTTGCTCCCAATCCCATGGAACAGGCAGTGTTGGAGTCATCCCACCTGGAACCCTTCGGAAAACACGGGGATGTGGCACTTTGGGACATGGTTCAGTGGTGAGGGTGGGTTGATGGTTGGACTTGAGGATCTTCGAGACCTTTTCCAACCTTCACATTCCAGGATTCTGTGAAATGATTGGTGTCAACTGCCTTTAATTGCATCAGCTGAAATTAAGCAGTTTAATGAAGATCTGCTGCTTCAATCTGCCTGCTAATCCCTTCAATTTGCCTGCAGTGGGATGGGAAGGGTTTGGACAAGCAGATCCTGGGCTGAGGAAGGAGCAGGGACTGGAGGAAGGTGAGTTCTCTGCATTGTACATTCATTTTTTATGTAATTTGTTTGATTTCTGTGTGCTGGGCTCCTCTGTCTCTCCCTTGCTGGGTTGAGGAGTCCAGAGGGAAAAGCAGAGCAGTGATTAACAAATGCATTTTGAGGAACAAATCTGGAGCTGGGCACAGACAGCATCCCAAGGGGCAGTTGGCATCTCCTGAGGTGGTTTTTGTGCTGGATCCAGAGGAAAAACAGACCAATCTGCTGCTGCTGATCTCCCTTTTTGGCCTTGGTAACCCCTTCAGATACAAATATCCACCCTATTACTGTCTAAACTCCAACCATCTTCTAATTTAATCATTTAAATCCTAAAGATATTTTAAGAACAGGGATGATCTTGGTGGATCTCACTTGCTCAACCCTTGCTCTGACGGTGCTGAGGTGCCTCAAAAGAGCCATTAAATGTGATTTTAGTTAAAAACTTGCACTGGGGCTTTGCTTTTTTTTTTTCCCTCTCTCTTTTTCAGCCCTGCTGTGTTGGAGCTCTCAGAAAACACTTGGCCACCTGCTTATTCCTTGTCCCAGGCAATCCTTTGGGAAGCAAGTAGCTTCAGGCCATGGGGAGCAGAGAGGAATTCAGCAGCACCACAAGAAACAGGACTGGAGAATAACTTCCTAGTAGCAAAAATTCCCCTCAAGGGAAGTGTTTTCCCATTAAATCACCAGCCCTTGGCTATCCCAATTATTAAAGGATCCCAAGACAAGCTCTATTTCCCTCAATCTCTAGTTCCTGCCACCATGGGACAGGATTCACTGGGTCCTGGTACAGGTATTTGTCTGAATTTGGGAGTTGATTTTATTCAGCTGTTGCTTTTTTGGAGCCCTCCCAAATCTCTCAAACAGCTGCTGATATGCAGCCACCACTGAGCTCATTCCAATTCCCTGGATTTGTGGAGCTGGAAGAGTCACCCTGGAGGATTTTTGGGCTGCAAGTGCCCCCAGGGATGGGGTTTGCCCTGACCAACGTGTTCTGCTGAGGGTGGGGATGATTCCTGAAGGAAATGGGATCTGCACATCCTTTCCTTGCATTGCTGGAGCCTCTCTGTGCATGAGGGATGGGTGGGATGATCCTTAAAAACATAGCTGGGCTTTTGCCTTAAGGATGTCAATAATGAATGATGTAACGTATAGAATTTATTTCAGTGGTGTTTTGGTGGGTTTTTTTGAGTTAAAGCAGTGATTCCTCACAGAAACTTGGGAAATAAACACAAGGAACCAAAGTCCTAACAGATTTTGTTTTAAATAAGCTACTGTTTTGGCTAGGATGGGAATTTGGGGCTGAATTGCAGTGCTTTTTAGTCAGTGATGTGGTGAATGTCCTAAGCAATGCTCAGGAGGCCAAGTCTTTCTTAGTATTAGAGCTGCAAATAAATTCAGCTCTAGAAACAAGAGGTCTTCTCATATTTCCTTGTTTTCTTTCCTAGAAATGCTTTCCCAGTGAAATCTACCCCCGTTAAATACAGATTTGATGGAAAAGTAATGAATGAATTTAGCCCTGGACTTTCTTACCTCAAAGGAAAGCAAAAAGGAGGCAGAAATTGTGATTGCTTTGTTGTCTTTATATTTGTGTGTGTGTTTAAAGTGGTAAATGACTCAAATCCCACTAAGGATTTGATTTGTATTCGATTTTGTACAATCCTGGAATGGTTTGGGTTGGAAGGGACCTTAAAACTCATCTCATTCCAATCCCTGCCATGGGCAGGGACACCTTCCACTAGCCCTGGTTGCTCCGAGTTCATCCAACCTGGCCTTGGACACTTCCAGGGATCCAGGGGCAGCCACAGCTTCTCTGGGAATTCTATTCCAGTCCCTCCCCACCCTCCCAGCCAGCAATTCCTTCCCAATATCCCATCTAAACTTACTCTCCCAGGAGCTTTGTGGTGGTTCAGATCACTGGGATGAAGAGAAGAGCAAAGGAATTTGGGATTTCACTGCTTGCACTCATGTTGCAGCACATTTCTGGATACCACAGTGTCGTATCTGGGCTTGTGATCATTAAAAACCTCCTGACAGCAGGAATTTGTATGGAAAATGCTGCCAGGGTGGGCTTGGGAAGGCTGGAACTTCTCCCTCCCTTTGCCTGTTTTCTGCTGTCCCACCTTGAAACACACTCAGAGGTTCCTGAACCGATTGAAATTCCGATTCCTCACATGGACAACGTGGAAAAGAACAGCTTTGGAAAATTAAAATTCAGAGAGAAAGTGAATCCCATAGCAGAGCCTGCATCTATATTCAAGATATGCTAATGGGCTCTTCCATGAGGTCTTTGAATTCAAGCAGGAAATCAGGGAACAATAAAAGCCTAAAAATATATGGAGAAAGAAAAGGAGAAAGCCAGTTGATGGCCCTGATAAAGCCCCAGCACAGATCTAGACAAACCTGACTGCCAGCTCGTTTTCCCAAGATTTTTAGACATCAATCCAATGCCTGGTTTCTTTTTGTTGGCTCTTGGTGCTGCCACAGTGAGTGAAAAGTCTCTCTCTGGGTTTGGCCTTTTTTTTTTTCCTCTTTTTCTTTGTATTTCCCCCCCCGGCGTGATCTTGAAGTCCTGAAAGAATGAGCTGCTCTCCACAGAGCAGGAGCTCCTAATTTAATTTATTTATTATGTAACTGCATGTAATTACTGATAGAAACCCGAGTTATTGCTGGCTGATATGCTTAGTTAAGGAGAGCAAGGACCAAATCAAAACTGACTCTGTTTCTCATGTTTAAGCCACATCACTTGATTTTTTTTTTCTTTGATAGGCGTGACAGGAGCTTGTTATTTCTTATTTCTTATTTTATCCTTCCTGCAGAGCTCTGTGGAGACAGGAGAAAACACTCAGAGCACAACAAACAGTGGCAATAAATGCACAGACACCATGGGGGCTCAGTGATGCTGCAGCTGCCTCAGTCCAGATGTTCAAATATTGGTGGGAAACGAAGTCTGTTGGTATTTTTTTCTTTGCCCTATTAAGTAATTTGTTGTGTTTAAGCCTCAGATTTTGTTATTAGAGGGGTCTCTGCTGGATGACAGGCCCTGGTATCGTTATTTTTTGGCAGACAAAGCTGACTGTTGTTATCAGGAGAGGAAAGATGTGTTTTTTTGCTGGGCACAAAGGTTGTTAAAAAGCTGTGACCCGTCAGATTGATGAGTGTTTTTATTAATATAAGGTTGAAGGACTCAGTTATTCAGAGGGGCTGCTCTTTGTCAGAGTGCTGAGGGATTGCAGCTCTCCCTGCAGTGCTGCAGGTTGAGGCAGTGAAAGTTGATGTTCTCCCTGTTTGTGCCATGCAGGAACCTGGATTTTTTATTTTTTTTTTTTTCCCTGGGAAATTGCTGTTTTCATTTTGGGAGCAAAGGATAGTTTGGGTTTTTTTTTTTTAGTGCTGAACAAGTGCTTTTGGGACATTGGGAACCTGCAACTTAGAGGGCAACTGGAGCAATTAATTTGGAAGCCTTTTAGGTTGACAGAGGCTTCATGGTCACACTCAATCCTAAAGGTCTCTCTTAACCTAAATGACCCTGTGAATCTACCCTGACCAGAATGCAGGTTTTCCTTGGAAGAAGAAGTTTGCAAGATGTACCTACAGATCTTACAATTTCATCATATCTATTAATTCTCATACCTGAAGTCAACTACGTGACATTTCTGGAATCAATTCTTTACTTTCCACGTAAAATCACAGTTTGTATAAGAATTATCACTTTTTTTGGGCATTTTTTCTGGCAAACCTGGAGCTATGAATTCATTTCTGGAAATCCAGGTAAGAAAAGACTCAATTCCAACCCTTATAAAAATATAAATCATCTAGGATTAGTTAGCCTTAATGACTTTAATCCATTATGCAGCTCCTTCACGTTGAGAAATGATTCAACAACAAGGTTTTGTGTTCATAGTTGTTCTTGTTGCTGCTTCTTCCTGGGGCCTTCCAGGAACCAGAAGTTTCAACATTGGCAGGAAAAGAGTTTCATCTCATTATTCATTATCAAAAGCATGGGAAAACTGACAAAAAACCCTCCTTCCTCTGCAGTTTCTGTCCTGATAATTGGATTTGGACTTGACTCCCAAACTCCAGGAGCTTTTCTTGTCTCCAGGAATCCTGATGGGCCAATGTTGGCTGGTTTTATGTTGGTGGCTGTGCAGATTAGGACTTGCCCTGCCTAATTCAGGGGTTTCCAGGGGCTGTTGGTCGTATTTAAACCCTGATGGGCCCCTTATTTCTCGTGACTTTTGTGCTGATGGCAAAGGACACCCATGTGGATACTCCTAAATCCTCCTCTCTGTCCTATTTATAGGGGTCATTCTGAGCTTACCCAGCACAGAAGGACAATAATATTGTGATATCAAAGAATTAACTGTGCCCTGGCTGAGCTTGAGACCTGGGGAGTTCTCTGCCTGAGGTTTGTGGTCACCAAGCTTTGGAGGCTCCTCTTGGGAATTAACTCCTGACTAAACCCCCTTTAGCACTTCACAGCTTAAAAATATGTTGCTGCCAGTGCTCATTTAGGGCCTGGATGTGAAATGGGGGAAAATTCTGTGTCTCTGTCTTGCTGCAGGCTCGAAAATAGTTTGTTTTCATGCTCTGAGGTCAAGGACAGACCTTGCTGCTGGTGACATCTGCCCAGCCATGAGAATCTGCCTGATGAACTGAGGTTTGACTTCAAAAAAACCCCCACAACACACGAGATCTGAAAATCTTATATTTGATTTTGAAGTACTAATGCATCAATTTAAATTACATGTGAACAACCTACAATTCTAAATATTCAGGTCTGATTCAGGTGAGAGTACAGAACAAACCTACTGGAGTGTTTTTGGGTTGCTTTTTGAAAAAGGGTTTTGGGTCCCTGAATTCTGGGAAGGTGTTAAACAGCTTTGGGATCTTCTGTGATAAATAAATCCACCCTGACCCTCTTAGTTCTTGGGATAATTGCAAAGAGATCTGAAATTCTTCATGGAATGAGCTTTTTTCCTGGGACTGCAGAAACATTCCCTAAATATCAAGCCAATCTGGTTTCTTCATTCAGATTTAACCATTATTTATTCTTTTACCAGCCTCTGCTTCATTATTCATAGTTCTGCTTGCAAGTGGTTTTATTTGATGTGATATTTGCATATATGGAATAAAGTAGGGGAACTTAGAGTGTGGAATCCTTGTGTTTTTAAGGAATTCTGTGATCCCATTCATGGTGGAACGTGGACACCCCTCAACTGGGTAATCCTGGAGGTCCTGGCAGGTCCTTCTGTGCTTGTGGTGGAGATGTTGTCGTGTCCTTTGAAGAGCTTTGCGGGGCAGATCTGGGTTTCTCAGGGCAATGTGTGTGCAGAGAAGTCATTTCTGTGGCCACTCTGGGTTTATTTTTGCTGGTTTTAGGCTTTTATTGAGATGAGAAAGTGTAAGAGCACAGGCCTGAGTTGTGCTTTCCTGTGTCGCTCTGGGACACGGAGCAGCTCTTACCCAGCTTTGTTTATTCCTGCAGACACAACTCGAAGCTTCAGCTGGAAAATCCTCCCACAAACACTGAGAAAGGTTCGTGGGTGGGTTTTATTCCTGTTCAGCTGCTCTGTGATAATGAGGTTTTTCCCTCCAGGTCTGCTGGAACCCACGTGTGGAGGCTTGAAATGTGGGCTCTGGGTTGTAGGTATGAGGCTCCAACAACTGAGTGGGGATGGTTTCCCTGCATCTTCGGAAGGAGAGTAGGTTTGGATGGGATATTGGGAAGGAATTGCTGGCTGGGAGGGTGGGGAGGGACTGGAATGGAATTCCCAGAGAAGCTGTGGCTGC
>JAWWLV010000274.1:0-18750 GCA_035041135.1 Platyrinchus mystaceus | reverse complement strand
GGCCAGGTTGGACAGGGCTTGGAGCACCCTGGGCTGGTGGAAGGTGTCCCTGCCCATGGCAGGGGGTGGCACTGGATAATATTTAAGATCCTTTCCCACCCAAACCATTCCAGATTCCCTCATTCCACGATGCCCTGGTCCTGCTGCTGCTGAATCCAGCAGTCCCAAGGCACATTTCCCTGGGAGCAGGGAAGCTCAGAGCTCTGATTCCCTGGTCTTTTATCCCCTCCCTATTTAACCAGAGAATTTAAACAGTGGCATCAATGCCTGAGCACAGAACCCCCCCAGCCTGGGCAATATTTGTGGCACAGATGGATGTCACCCCTGCTCTGCCCTGGCCTGGCTGTGTGCTGCCATCCCTCTCCCAGTCCTGCTCCTTCTCCACACCCAACTCTTCATCCAGCAGGGAAAAAAATACCGTATCAGGAGGGCAGGACTTGTGCTGAGCTCGGAGCAGGAGAGGAGCAGGCTGTGCTTCCCTGCTCTTCCCTGCTCTTCCCTGCTCTTTCCTGCTCTTCCCTGCTCATCCCAGCCCCTCCAGCCCCTTCCCCCAGGGCTGGTGGAGGCAGAGTTTGCTAAAAATTCCCAGTCTAATTTACAATAAAGACATGGGAACAGTGACATTTACTGCAGCCCTTGTGCTCATTAAAACAGTCTCATTGCCTCATTAATTCCATTTTTCAGAAATTATGTTCATTTTTATGCACTGCATTGGCTCCTCATGCATTTCACATGCTGCTATTCCACATTTAAGGAATATGTCTCGGAGAGGTTTCCAAATCAGCAATCCCAGCGCCCTAGAAGCGAAATAATTACTTTTTCCATTGCTAGTTCCTGTTAACCCACTCAAGATAAATAAAATTAATGCGACTACATTTGTCATGTGAATTTAATTATTGCAAACAGCATTAGCCTGGGCTGTAATTGCAGAGCAAATGCGCTCCATGATATCCAGGCTCAGCCAGTGGAATTTAGGAGTGGATGTTTTCGTGTGTCCAAAAGCCCCCGGGAAGCAGAGCCAGGATGGTACAGAGGGAAGGGCTGTCCCTGAGCACAGCCATGGCCAAAGGGGCTCCAGGAGAGCTGGAGAGGGACTGGGGACAAGGGGTGGAGGGACAGGACACAGGGAGTGGCTTCCCACTGGCAGAGGGATGTTGGGAAGGAATTCCTGGCTGGGAGGGTGGGAGGCCCTGGCACAGGTTGCCCAGAGAAGCTGTGGCTGCCCCTGGATCCCTGGAAGTGTCCAAGGCCAGATTGGATGAACTTGGAGCAACCTGGGCTGGTGGAAGGTGTCCCTGCCCATGGCAGGGGGTTGGATGGGATCATCTTTAAGGTCCTTTCCCACCCAAACCATTCCAGGGTTCTCTCACTCCAATTCAGCAGGAATGCTCCTCTTCTCCCCCCTTCCCTCTCTGCTCCCTAAGGCTCCCAGTGTGCCAAGTTCTCAGCCATTGGTACCTGCAGGAACATCTTGCACTGCCCCAATCCCCATCTTATCTCTTCCAGTATTTTCCACCCTTCCCAGCACCAAACTCTTCTTCCCTGCACTTCCCTGCAAGAGGCAGCTCTTCACCACCCAACTATCCACCTTCTTCCAGCTCAGTCAAACCACTCATATATATATATCTATAAATATATATATGTTTATATATATATTTATTCCCCTGCCTGAGCCTCACAGCTCCTCTCCTTCTCCAGAATCAATTATTTAATCCCCACTGTATTATTTAGGTCTCTGCAGCATCCTGGGCTGGAGATTGCATGGAAAATGCTCCACAGACTAAACCAGGAAGGCAGAACATCCATTCCCAGCTGGGAAAAGGACCCTGGAAAAGGGGGACTGGTTGCTTCTCAGCTAACCTGGTTTGGCATGGATGTTTAAGCATGTTTTCCATGAGGAAAGAGGCCTGGGATGACCCTGGACTCTGCTCTGCCCTCGTCAGGATGCACGTTGGGGGTGTACGTTGGGATATCCAATATTCCTGAGGGAATGGTTTGCTGGATTTCATGCCCAGCGTTTCTCAAAGTGGCACCAGGCCACAGGTTACAAACAGGAGCACGTGTTGTTTAGAAGGTCACATAGTGAACCTTGAAAAGTGCCAGGAACTTAATGAGAACCAGGGAAATGCAAATGGAATCCGCTGGGAAAAGGTGCTCCTACACACGGCCCCTGTGCCAGGGCAGAGGAGCATCCACAGGCTCTGGAGTGACCATGGAATCCTGGAATGGTTTGGGTTCAAAGGGACCTTAAAGATGATCTAATACCACCCCCTGCCATGGGCAGGGACACCTTCCACCAGCCCAGGTTGCTCCAAGCCCTGTCCACCCTGGCCTTGGACACTTCCAGGGATCCATCCACAGCTTCTCTGGGCAAACAACACTCAAGAGACAGTGGCTTCTCCAGCAGAAGAGCTGCTTTTTCCATGGAAAACTTCAGGTCATCTCCTGCTTCAGCACGTGGTGGCTCTGCTGGGTTCCCACACCTGCTGGGTTCCCACATTTTTCCTCATAGATTAAACCTCAGGGATCCCCCAGTGCAGCCACCTCACAGCCCACTGTTCTCTGCCCTGAATAAAAACCATTCCCAGCCTCGGAGGAGAAAAAAAAAAAAAAACAAACCACTTTTTTTTTTCTTTTTTTTTTTTGCTTATTATTCTTTCCGAGTGCCCTGTTGAGCAGCAGAGCTCACAAACACCGGGAGCTGCGCAAACAGCAACTCTTTATTTGCCGTGTTTGCTCAGCCAATATTGACTTTGCCGCCTGACACTGCCGCTATTGAGCTCTGCTCCCCCCCCTCCACGCCGTGTTTGAGCAGCGTTCGAGCAGCGCCCCAGAACAGGCTGTGCCACCCCCCAGCCCCGCCGTGGGAAGGGCCGGGATGCCGGGAGAAGGGAGGGAGGGAGAGGGGGAAAAATCCCGGCTGCTGATTCCGCAGGGTCCGAGCGGGGGATGCGGAGCCGGCGCGTTCGAACATCCCAAGGTTGTGCCGCGGGGTTGTTTGCGGAGCAAACACTCCGGAACGGCGCCGCTGCCGGGAGTCACCTTGGGGGGCAATCCAGGGGGGGTTTATCCATGGATTCCGCCCCGCCGAGGCGCCCTGGGGCTTTCCCAGGGTCACACCGGGCACGGGAGAGCAGCACCGTGCCACGGCGGGGCAAGGATGGCTGTCGAGGGGATTTTGGTTTATAGGAACACCGGTGTGGGATCCTGGGAGGGAAATGGGGGTGCCGGCCCCTCCTCTGCTGCCCACCCAGCCGTGGCTCGGGTGCTGTGGGTGCTGCTGCCCTTCCCGGGTGCTCCCCTGCAGCCCCAGAGCCAGCCTGGTGCCCTGGATACCCCCGCGGGCATCCCGTGGTTTACAGAGAATAGGTGTGGATTGGGGGTGCACAGACAGCAGCTCCCACCCAGCAGGAGCTCACCAGTCCTCTCCCCTCCCAGTAAAGCCCAGACTGGTGCAGCCAGGCGGGCAGAGACCACCCTGGGCATCCTGTGCCAGGGGCTGCACTGCTGGGGGGGACACAGAGGGGACAGACCCTCATCTTCCTCATCCTCTGGCCACGGAGAGGGAGCCCTTGATAGTGGCCATGTGAGTAAACAGAAGGAGGCAAATGTTTTGTGCCATAAAGAATTCCAAAAGGAGGAGGGAACAAAGAGGGAGTTATCCTCACTCCACTGCTGCTGGGCAGGGCAGGGCAGGGCAGGGCAGGGCAGTCCAGCCTGGCCTTGGACACTTCCAGGGATCCAGGGGCAGCCACAGCTTCTCTGGGCAACCTGTGCCAGGGCCTCCCCACCCTCCCCGCCAGGAATTCCTTCCCAACATCCCTAATTTTCTATACTGTAGAGGCAGTGCCTGCCTGGCCAGCAGGGACCTTGAGGTCCCTCTGACACAGGAGCCTGACACGGTGGTGCCTTTTGATTTTGGATGAAATCAGCACTTTGTTTTGGGGAACCATTGGGATTCCAGTGGGGAATCACTGAGCAGGAGGTGATATGTGCCCCCAGCACATGGTAGAGCTGGACATTAAAAGGATGCTCTGCTCCAGATGTCCCCACGTGCCAGGAAACACAGACACCTTTTTTGGAGTAGAAAAATAAAGAGAAAAAAACCAGTTGGGCAGTAAATGACTCTCAAACCCCCTCACTGATCAACAAAAGCAGGAGCAGAGCAGGGATCTGGTTTCATGTTTGCAGCTGTCGGTGTCCCAGGGAACTTCTCCAGCCACAAGCCCTGAGCAGGACGATGTCAGGGCTTGGAGAGCAATTGGGGGATGATTATATGATGTTGTTCAAACCCAGTGCCCAGATTGAAGCTCTCTGCTCCTTCTGAGCCTGCTCTGGGCATGCCTGGGCCTCAGGGCTGCTCGGTGACAAATAACAGACCGTTATTAATGTCATTATTAGCATTGTCCAGGCCCTGCTGCAGAGCCCAGGGCACAGGCTCTCAATGAGGCCTTGTGCTCGTGCAGCACCTTCCACTGCAGGTCTCACACCGCTCCACAAACACTCAACCAGGGATGGAATTTTTGCCAAAGGCAAATAAAAAAAAATAAAAAAAAAAAATACCCAAACAACTCAGGGGGGCTGGGAGGGAAAGAGGAAATCCTGGCCCTGATGCCTCCAGTCCCTGCTGGTCACAAAGGCAGCGATTGTGTGCAGGGCAATGCACCAACCTGGGGCTTCCCTGGTGGTTTTAATGAACACATTGGCTGGGGTGGGGGGGAGGGGGGGCAGGGGAGGGTTTGGTCCTCATGGAGCAGCTGGCTGGGTGGAATGATGGGTTTTGGGGCTGGAAACATTTCCCCCCCCCATTACATTCCCATTGTAGATGGTGTTTAAGGTCCCCTCCAACCCAAACCGTTTAATGACGTTATGATTTTATGATTCCATTATTTTATCATTCCACGATTCCCATCGTGTCTTGCACCACCACATTTAACAACAAGAGCCAGTTAATCTCTTCCCCTCCCAGCCCTGAGTGTTTCCTCTCGGCCCCATCACGGGGGAATCTTTCAGTGCCCGCTGCAGGTTTGTAATCCCTCTGAAACTGGAATTACTCCGTGTTCCTTTGGGCTCCATTCCCAACCACCTCCTGTCCCCAGGTGTCAGCAGGAGCTCCTGCTGCTCCCAGGACAGGTCAGGGACACCGTGTCCCTCCTGGTTATCCAGGTCAGAGCTCCCTGCTGCGCTCAAACAATCACAGTTCCTAATTAGTCACGATTACCCTGCTGTGGTTTGGAACCTCAGCAAGGGTTGGATGTGGGAGAGCCTTGGCAGAGCTCCATGGGAGGGATTGAGTGGCCTCACCTTGGTGGGTCTGCCCTGCCCCACAGATCCCCCCCATCCCTCCCCTCTCCCAGGGAGTGGCTCCAGCACAGCCTGGG
The DNA here is from genome assembly GCA_035041135.1 of Platyrinchus mystaceus. Taxonomy (NCBI): domain Eukaryota; kingdom Metazoa; phylum Chordata; class Aves; order Passeriformes; family Tyrannidae; genus Platyrinchus; species Platyrinchus mystaceus. The sequence continues at coordinate 13,369 of JAWWLV010000274.1, read as the reverse complement.
GTTTGATCTTCACCTCCTGCTCTGCCCTTTCTGCCCTCTCAGCCTTGGCTGGTGGGTGCCAGCCTCGACCTCCAGCCAGTGCCTGGCACAGCCAAGGCCTCTGGATTGTGGTGCATTCCCTGTTTCCAAGCCCAGTCACCCAGAGAAGAGCAGTCAGCCCCTGTCATGAACTTCCAGGGGGTTTTTCCAGCACCACACGGACCGGCTCCTGCGGAAAACCCCCGGGACATGCGGGTCAGCACTGCACCCTGGATGAACAGCAGTGACCCAGATGGCCCTGCAGGGCCAGGGACAGGCTGGGAACCCTCCTGGATGCCTGTGCACACTTGTAACCCAGGGACACGGGCACGTCTCTCTCCAGCCCTTGTTTCACACCTTCCACCTTCCAGAAGATGGACCCTTCCTGCCTGGTCTGTGCCATTCCCATAAAAGACCAGATTCCACCAAAACTTCCAGGCAGAAGGTTCTGGGTGCAGGAGATGGGAAGCTGCAGGTGATGATGGTGCATCGTGGCCCTTCCTCTCCTCCTGGCCCCCCATCCTGCCCCCGTGGTGCTCTCTGAGCTGCTGGTGCTGCTCCCCCTGTTCATCAGGCCTCAGCAGGGGCTGGGTTACCCAAAATGTGAGCAGGGAGTGAGTGAACAGTCCAGGGATTTGGGGCAGGAGCCGTTCCCGATCCCAGACCGGGCTGGAGGAGCTGCCAGCACCACTCACCCCCATTTACACACATCATTTCCCCACATCAGGGAGCTCCATCCCCACCACCCACGGTGGGATCCCCTCTCCGCTGACCTTCCTTTCTCCTTCAGCTGCTTTCCCCTCCCAAAGTGTTCCCTAAGTGCCCTTATCCAATATTTAACACCCCTGCAGTAAACAAAGCGCTGGGGATGTGATTACACGGCGCACCCATTGTTCCTCCCCGCGTTCCAAATGCAGAGCCTGTTAGCTGGGGAAAATACTGTTCTCTGCATCTTTGAGGTGTTGTTTGCTCTTGATCAGAGCACAATTAGGTTCCTTTTCTGCTTTGAGGCAGCGGAGCTGGAGTCTCACCTGCAAAGAGAGGCTTTTAGAGTAATTGTCACTTATCACAAGGACAGACTTGGTTACCCAAAAGGAAAATGTGCAGAACGTTCTCTGCCCCACTTATTCTCCCTCCACAACTCCATGAATTAAAGATGATCAGGGCTGTCACAACCAGATCAGCCTCCCAGCCAGAAACAGCCAGAGGAGCCACCTGGGCAGGGGGGTGGTGGCACTTTTTGGGGAAGGATCAGGAACTGGCATGAAAAAAAAGTCCCTCTCCCTCTTTTTTTGTAAGACCCCAGTACTTCAAGGGGGATTTGACACAGGTAGACAGTGTTGGGACAAGGGGAATGGTTTTAAAAGGAAAAAAAAAAAGAGATATTTAGATGGGATATTGGGAAGGAATTGTTGGCTGTGAGGGTGGGGAGGCCCTGGCACAGGTTGCCCAGAGAAGCTGTGGCTGCCCCTGGATCCCTGGAAGTGTCCAAGGCCAGGTTGGACAGGGGTTGGAGCAACCTGGGCTGGTGGAAGGTGTCCCTGTCCGTGGCAGGGGGTGGGACTGGATGGGCTTTAAGGTCCCTTCCAACCCAAACCATTCCATGACTCTCTGAAGGTGTTTCCATCCCCAGACTTGGCACGGTTCCTCCTTGGATCCCCACCCAGCCTGGATCCTGCCCTGGCCCCTGGCCCTGCTCACGTTCAGGGTGTCAGTCCTGGCCTGGCTCCCATTCCTTTGGGCTGCACATGAAAAGCAGCTCCTGGTTTTATGGCCCAGCCCGGGCTGTTCCTGGCTGGCCACCCCTGCCTGGCAGGCTCTGCACAAACACATTTGGCCTCTATTGTTCCTCTCCGCTTTAAGCACCAATCCAGCTTTGCCTGGAGCTCTCCCAGCACGGGTTTTTTCCCCCTTTTTTGTTTTGTTTTGCCTCAGGTGTTTTCCACCCCGATAACATCTCCCTGCTCGCTCCAGTCACCTGCCCAAACACAATCCCAGCCCAGGGGGCAAAGTTCAAGAGTTGAACCCCGTGAGGCTCAGCCAAAACCCCTCCTTGGTCCCTCCTAATTACCCCCGGCCGTATTACCAGATAATAGCTGTACATTTAAGCAAATTATCTCAAATAAAAAAGAGGACAATAATTACACTGTTTGTTTTTGCTCCTTTCATTGCTGGGCTCGTGCTCTGTTTGCCCACAGTTACACATTAGCGAGGACCTTTGGGCACCAACGTCTGCCCGGGCGCTTTTTACTGTTTAAAACCAGCAAGAGTCAGTAAAAGTTTGGGCAAATATTAGGTTTGGCAGAGTTTGCTGTTTGTATCAGGAAACCGATTGGTGTTATTGATTGACAGATGTGACCAAATGTTTAGAAAGTCTGTCCTCGATTGGATTCTGGAAGGTGTTTCAGCAAACAGCCCTAATACAAGGCAAACACGGCGATTGGGAGAAGTACCGGGCTCGTGTTAGCACAGCAAACTGAGGGCTCTGCAAACAGCTTAAAAGAATCTGGCCACCTTCATCTAACCTTTGATGGAGGTATTGATCCCCGGGAAGGTGGCCCGGAGTTTGCACAGGGAGCAGATTGAGTGGGATCAGCTGGATATAAACACCGGCAGAATGTAAATGTTAGCGTTAAGCTACACTGTCGGCCCCGGAATGGATGGCTCCTTGGAATTTATCTTCTGCCAAAGCCCTAAAGCCAGGAGGCAATAAAAATGAATAATAACTTTGGGATAGACTGGCTCCGAGGGCAACGTCTCCTCCCGGGAAGGACGGCACAGGGAGAGGAGCTGCTGGGCCGTGGAGGGCTGTGGGGTGGCACAGGGATGCACTGAGGGGGTGGAACGTGGATGTGCTGATGAATCCCAGGATCACTGAGCTTGGGAAAACCCTCCAAGGTCATGGAGTCCCCCCTGTGCTTGGTCCCCACCTCATCCCCAGCCCAGAGCGCTGAGTTCCTTGGACACCTCCAGGGCCGGGGACTCCAAACCTCCCTGGGCAGCCCCTGCCAATGTCTAACAACCCTTTCCAGGAGGAAATTCCTGCTGATGTCCCACCTGAGCCTCCCCTGGCACAGCTGGAGGCCGTTCCTTCTCCTCCTGTCCCTTGTTTCCTGGGAGCAGAGCCCGACCCCAACCCCAGCTCCCCCCTCCTGTCAGAGAGTTGTTGAGGTGAAAACATGGATGAGGTGGCACAGGGATGAACTGATGGGATGGCACAGGGATGAACTGATGGGATGGCACAGGGATGAACTAATGGGATGGCACAGGGATGAACTGATGGGATGGCACAGGGATGAACTGATGGGATGGCACAGGGATGAACTGATGGGATGGCACATGGATGCACTGATGGGATGGCACAGGGATGAACTGATGGGATGGCACATGGATGCACTAATGGGGTGGCACACGGATGCACTAACGAGGGAACACTCTAATAGGGTGGCACGTGGATGTGTTCAGGAGGTGGCACGTGGATGCACTAATGGGATAACGCATGGATGCACTGGTAGGGTGGCACAGGAGCTAACAGGGTGGCACAGGAGCTAACAGGGTGGCACAGGGATGCTCCAAGAGGGTGGTGTGTGGCTGCACCAATGGGGTGGCATGTGGATACACTCATTTTCCGAGGGACAGCCTTGGAAAAGGGGTTTGAAGGTGGGTTTGTCATGTGGAAAAGGGCAGACAGGGTGACCCCCCCCCCATCACCAGGGAGGGCAGAGTTGGCAGCACCACCCCAGCATCCTCCTGCTCCTGGCTGACTGTGGCATTCCCAGGACACCCTGCAGCCTCCTCCCTCTCTCCAGGGCGTTCCCCAAAACTCTGGGGGTGTCCTGTGCAGTGCCAGGAACTGGATTTCCATGATCCCTGTGGGTCCCTTCCAACTCGGGACATCCTGGAATTCTGTGAAAACGCCTGAAACGCCCACCCTGACCAGGCTTTCCCTGCTCCACCCCCAGCTCGGGATACACCCTCATTTGCATGTGCAATCCCCCCCCCGGGGTGGGCTGAGCAGAGGTTCTGCATGCACAAGTGACCAGCCATGCATCCAAACACCATCTGTGGTGCCAATTACCACGAGCACACATGGAATCAAGGTAATTACCACGCAAATTGGCCGTGTGATTGCATGGGCATCTCTAGGATATTCCAGGCTTGGAGGTGGTGGGTTTTTTGGTTTGGTTGTGGGGGTTTTTTTTTGTTGTTGTTGTTGTTGTTGTGTTTTGTTTTTTGTTTTTTGTTTTTTTTTTTTTTTTTTTTTTAAAGTCAGGCTTCTAGAAACTCAAATAGATTCGAAGTCCTGTTTTAAATTATCTGCCCATCTGGCTGGGCTTGCAAATAGCGACTGTTTATAGTGAGAGATATTAAACAGGCGCTGTTGATCGATGGGTTAATCATTGCAGGGGAGGGGAAGGGGGTGGGTCCTGCCCCGGTGCTGACCCAGGAGACACAGAGACTAAGGATGGGTTTGATAGGGGCAGGGAAAACCAGCAGCTTTCTGCTGCAGAAGTGTCTGCTCATAAAAATCCCACTGTACACAGGGTGAGGACAGAGCCGGTGAATCATTGCTGCAGTGCTGTGGAGCACAGCTTAAATAAAGCCTGGATTAATTATTAAACCCCAGCAGCTCCATGTCCAATGGCTCACAGCCTGGGAGGAGCTGCTGGGGTTCACAGCCTGCCAAGGCCTCGGGTTTTCAGGGGTTTTCCATGCCCGGGGTTAGATGGGACATTGGGAAGGAATTCCTGGCTGGGAGGGTGGGGAGGCCCTGGCACAGGTTGCCCAGAGAAGCTGTGGCTGCCCCTGGATCCCTGGAAGTGTCCAAGGCCAGGTTGGACGGGGTTTGGAGCACCCTGGGCTAGTGGAATATATCCCTGCCCATGGCAAGGGTGGGACTGGATGAGCTTTGAGGTCCCTTCCAACCCAAACCACTCCAGGGTTCTGAGGTCTGGTGGCTGTATGAATTTTAAGGATGGTCCCAGGTGCTGCCATCCCACATTCCCTCTGCTCCTGCCCTGGCACAGCCTGACTCCAGGCTCTCAGCAGAAACCCTCCTGAGTTTCTGCTGAGAAAGAAGAGAAAAAAACTTATCCAGGAGCTGAAGATGGTGTTGGACACAACACCTGGAGCTGCTGACCACTGTCTTTTTCCCAGGGAACGGCACATTCCCATCCCACACAGCATCTGGGAGTCCCCAGACAAGATGCTCAATCCTGAAGTTTCCTTTTCTTAACAAAGCCCAGAATGAATAAAAATGGGAGGGGCTGCAGGAACCAATTTACCTCGGAAGAGATTGGAAAATAAAGCAAACTGGCAGAAAATTCATTTAATCCTTTATATATTCTGCAATTGCTGCTCGTGGCTGCCTTCCCAAAGGGGGCTGGTAATTATCCTGTTTTATCATATAACAACAACTTATTACTGGAATAATGAGGGACAGGAGGCAGCAGGAATGTGCTGTGGATCCTCGTCACGTTGTGCCACCTCGGCAGGTTGAACCTCCGGCTTGGAATGGGAGGAGAATTTATTACTGCGAGTGCTTTATGTTCCTGAAATATCAGCCCTGCATTGATTCACTCCTGTCTCGCCTGGGAACGAAATAAATCCTCTCAACCTTCATTTTGCAGGAAAGTGGAGAGAGAGGAACAGCGTTCTGGGGCAGCAAAAGGCACGGAAAGGCCCATCCTGAGGAGTTTGTAAGGGATGGAGGGACAGGACACAGGGAATGGCTTCCCACTGCCAGAGGGCAGGGATAGGTGGGATATTGGGAAGGAATTCTGGGCTGGGAGGGGGGGAAGCCCTGGCACAAGTTGCCCAGAGAAGCTGTGGCTGCCCCTGGATCCCTGGAAGTGTCCAAGGCCAGGTTGGACGGGGCTTGGAGCAACCTGGGAATAGTGGATGGTTTCCCTGCCCGTGGCAGGGGGTGGAATGGATGAGTTTTAACATCCCTTCCAATCCAACGTTTGGAGCAAACAGCAGGGATCATCAGACTCGTCACTGGGAGGGGATGGGATGGGATGGGATGGGATGGGATGGGATGGGCACAGGGACAGGTGAGACCCCACAGCGTTGCCCCAAGAGTCGACGCTCTCGACAGAAACCAGAGCCCAGCAATCCCCGCCCTCAATCCACAGGTGATTCCCAGAGCAGATCCAGGTCCTGCTGGGACCATCCAGCAGAGCTCAGAAGGGCTCCTGGAGCGCTGCAGCTTCCATCCCTTCCACCACCATCCCCTCAGGATCTCAGCTCCCGGGACTCACCCCATCCAGCACCGGGCACACCGGGATGCTCAGACACTCCAGGGACAGGGAAGTGCCAGGCCGGGCTTTTTAAGGCAAATCTTTTCACTTTTGTTACTTCCCTTGTTTGATTTCTTGTCAGAAATTCAAACACTTCACGCCCTTTTCGTGCCTCGTTAATGGCGGTGGTTTGTTTTTTTTTTCAGGATTATACAATAATGCATATTTATGAGCCGAGCGTGGCTCCAGAACAAGGATATTTAAAAGATGCAATTATCTCTAAAAAGTTTGGCTTTATTTTCAGCCTAATGAATACAATGTTTTAAAGCCGACTAATTGGCTTGCCAGTCGTTTGGTGCCGGGTCCCCCTCGTTACGACTCCCGGATTCCCTGATTTGAAATTTAAAAGCACTCTCTTCCTGCAGCTTGAGGTGTTGGGTCTCCAAGGAATTCACGAGGGTTTGGGTTTTTTTTCTGTTGTTCCATACTATCAAAATAACGCTTCCTAAACATCAGTGGCATCCTCACTGGATGAAACAGCCTTTTGTTTGGATGGGAAAATCCTCAATGTGAGATTAGGACTAAAAAGGGGAGGAAAGCAGGGAAAGGCTTTGATAGAAGCTGCTGCCACGGCAGATAAGGGGGAACAAGCCGTGGGCTGAAACACAGGCTGGGTAATTAATACTGGGAATTCAGCCACCAACTGGACTATTCCTGAGCTAAATCCCAGTGGACTGGGGGCAGCAGCTCCGTGCTCGGACCCTGCACACCCCCAGCCCCCCCCCCTGCTTGGCAGCTCCGTTTGGAAGCAGGGCTGGATCGAGTTTTGTCGGTGCAGAGTGGATCTTTTGAGGGATTTCCCTCCCGTGGAGTAATTATGTTCTGCAGAATTAGTTTTCATTAAGCGACGGAGTCTCGATGACAGGAACAAATATATTTGTAATTTTGAACCCTGCTGGTTCTTGAATTCCATCTGCAATATCAGTAAAGAGGTTTGTGGTGGAAAAGCAAGCAGGGATGGGTGGAGGTTTGGCTCAGAGACCCCCGTGGGGTGAGGGGAACTGGAGCCCCACAGGGTGACACCGAGACCCCCAAGTGTCCCCATCATGGGATGCACCTGAGGGACCCAAGTCTGGTGTTTGCTGACATGAGAGCTGGATCAGCAGATCTTTTCTGCCCCAGATTGGGATACTGGGAAGGAACTCCTGGCTGGGAGGGTGGGAGGCCCTGGCACAGGTTGCCCAGAGAAGTCCCTGGATCCCTGGAAGTGTCCAAGGCCAGGTTGGACGGGGCTTGGAGCACCCTGGGCTGGTGGAAGGTGTCCCTGCCCATGGCAGGGCGTGGGATGGGATGAGCTTGGATAATGTTTAATGTCCCTTCCCACCCAAACCATTCCAGGACTCTCTGATGATGCTCCTGTTCCCTCTGCAAACAGAGGAGCCCAAACCATCGCTGTTCTTTTCTTAGGAGAATGATTTTTCCAACCCCTGAAGCCTTTCCATCCCCTCCGGCTGTCTCCACCCATGGTCCCCTCCTGGGCCTGGAGGGAGGAAGGTGAAGGTTCCCAGAGGGACCCTGAGAGCCCCTCAGTGGTCAGCTTGGAATTGTTATCCCTCAGGATTCCCACCAGCCGACCCCTCAAAGCCTCTCCCACTCCCTGCTCCCTCCCCCGGGGGGTTTCAAAGCCCTCCATGCCCGGATGCCTCAATCCCACCAGAGGGATTGATGCCCTGAGGGATTGATGCCCTTGGATGGGGTCAACGATGCCCTGAACAATCAGTGAGCCCTCAAGACAATAAAAGGAGGCACTAAAATCAGGAGGTTTCCTGCTGGCAAGGACCAGGATTTCCCAAGGATGCAGCTATTTTTTCCTGTGTTTTTAAATCCAGGCAAGGTCTGCTCATCCATGGACATCCAGCACCCATGGGGTACCTCAAACCCAACCTCTGGCCATCACATTCCTGGTAAAACCCCCATTCAAACAAAACACCCCAAATCAAGACCCTCCAATTACACATTAGTTTGATTTTCCGGGAGGTTACTGGGAAATGTTTTCAATCAGGAATAAATTCAGATCGCAATAAAATATTACATAAATATTTACATCAGCCCTGGCTCTGCTTTAAAAGGAGGGAGATTTTTGCCTCCTGCACACGCTGCCAAAGTACTTAATGGCAAGGCCTTGAAAAAACAAGGGCTGGGAGTCACTTTTTCCCCAGGCAGATCCATCCCCGAGCCCTCAGGAGGTTGATTTTCCCCGTGTCTCCCCTCCCAGGTTCCATCATTTCCCTTCCTAAAGCATTCCATGTGTTTCCTGCCCAGGTAAGGCAGCGACACGAGCTCTTAACACAAATGAGCTGAGCTGGGGGAGGAGGAGGAGGGAAGGGGAGGGAAAACGTCTTCAAAGCTGCAGCACATTAAAAGGAATTTATGAGATGTGTTGTGTGGGCAGGCCGCCAAGTAAATTTAATATGGATCTATATACAAAGAAACTGTCTGGTTACACAGAATGAATATTTAATCATGCGTGGATCAAGCAATTTCACAGAAGTAATTAAAAGCAGGCTTTGTTTATTGCTCAAAATTATAGCTCCCCTATTGACCTGGTGCTGGGGCTCTTTTGCCATATTGAACATGTTACCTGCTGATATTCTGTTATTAAATGGGGATTAAGCTGATTTTTTTCCCCTTTGCAGATAAGAGCTCCTAAGCTGTCTTGTCTGTTTGTGCACAGGGAGGGGAGGGGGGGAAAAACCCCACGCTGGAAAAAACAAGGCTGGATGAATGGGAAGGGTTAGGAAAACACTCGTACCTGGAGCGGGAGGAGGGAAAGGATGAGTCAGTGAAATCCTCCCTGGATTAAGTGGGGCCTGGGGGAGCAGCATCCCCAGGGATGAGCAGGGTCAGGGCTCATGGCCAGGCACAGGGTGCTCACCTGGGAAATCCAGGGCAGAGAAATGGTGGGAAAACTGGCCCGGGGTGCCCAGAGAAGCTGCGGCTGCCCCTGGAATGTTCCGGGCCAGCTTGGAGCAACCTGGGCTAGTGGGAGCTGTCCCTGCCCATGGCGTGGAACTGGATGGTCTTTAAGGTCCCTCCCAACCCAAACCATTCCAGGATTCCCTGAAAAACCCCGAATTTGGGGATGAGGGGTCGTGTCCCAGCACCAAGGACAAGCTGTGGTTGGTGCTGGTTCTCCCTAAGGCTGCTTGGATGTTCAGCCCCATTTCCCTCCCCTGGTGGTTCTGCAGGTCAGGGACACACCAGGGACTGGCTCTGAAGCAAAGTGACCTCTGGGAATTCACTGTGAGGCCTGAAAGGCTCCAGAGGGTCAGGAATGGACATTCCCAGGGCTCATTGCCCTCAGAATCCGGGTCACTCCAGCCTTGGGACCGACCAGAGGAGCCCAAATCCTCCTCTGGCTCTGCTGAGCACCTGTGGGAGCAGGGCAGGACCCAAATTTAGGAATAAAAAATAAGGATCCCGGGCTTTACAAGCAAAAATTTAGAAGTTTGGGGGTCAGGAGCAAAAATTATGAGCCCAGGCCTTGGGAGCAGAAATTATGAGCCCAGTGTTTAGGAGCCAAAATCAGGAGCCCAAGATTTAGGAGGAAAAATTAGGAGCCCAATTTTAGGAACAAAAATTAAGAGCCCGAGACTTAGATGGGAAAATTGGGAGCAGAAATTATGAGTCCAGGGTTTAGGAGGAAAAATTAGGAGCCCAAATTTAGGAACAAAAATTAGGAGCAAAAATTACGAGCCCAGACCTAGGAACAAGAATTAGGAGGCCAAGATCTAGGAGCAAAAAAAAAAAAAAAAGTAGAAGCAAAAATTAGGAACCCAGGGTTTAGGAGGAAAAATTCGGAGCCTGGATTTGAGAGCAAAAAATTAGCAACCCAGGGTTTAGGAATAAAAATTAGGAGCCCAAGATTTAGCAGGAAAAAAAGACAGGAGTAAAAATTAGGAGCCCAGAGTTTAGGAGTAAAAGTTAAGAGCCCATGATTTGGGAACAAAGAATAGGAGCCCAGATGTAGGAAACAAAAAAATAGAGGAGTCCAAGATTTAGGAGCAAAAATTGGAGCAAAAAATGGAAGAAAAAATTAGGAGCCCAGGGTTTAGGAGAAAAAAATAGTAGGCCAGATTTGAGAGCAAAAAATTAGGAGCCCATGTTTAGGAATAAAAATTAGCAGTAAAAAAAAAAATTAGGAGCCCAGATTTAGGAAACAAAAAACAGAGGAGTCCAGGATTTAGGAAACAAAAAAGAGGAGTCCAAGATTTAGGAAACAAAAAATAGGAGTCCGAGATTTAGGAGCAAAAAATGGAAGAAAAAATTAGGAGCCCAGGGTTTAGGAGGAAAAAATAGTAGGCCAGATTTGAGAGCAAAAAATTAGGAGCCCATGTTTAGGAATAAAAATCGGCATTAAAAAAATTAGGAGCCCAGATTTAGGAAACAAAAAACCAGAGGAGTCCAGGATTTAGGAGCAAAAATTAGGAGCCCGAGGTTTAGGAGTTAAAATTGGGATTCCAGAGTGCAAAGGGCTGGGAAAACAGGCGGGAGAGGATGTGGAACACAGGGAGCCAGCGAGGAAAGGTTTCACACCAGCGAGGAAAGGTTTCACACCAGGGAGCTGCCGCAGCCCACGGTGCCATCGGGCAGGAATTCCCAGGCTCCGCATCCCGATCCGCTCTCCCGGCCCCGACCAGCCGCTGGTGAGCGATTAAACAGCTGAGGATGTTCCTGCTCTGCCCTCCCTTTGCATAACTCCGAATGACAGAGCAAATTGCCACGGTGCGAGCGCGGGGGGGGCTGATGGATGGGAGCCGACAGCGTCTCTTCCCATCAGGATTATTTATAGGGCGTGAGCACCGCGAAGGCTCCGGCAGCGGCTCCCCCGGCCCCGCAGCTCCCGACCCGCCGGGCGGCTCCTTGGAACAATAAACCACGGCATCCCCAGCCTGCCAGAGTTCAGGGAACCGAATAAAAGCCAGGGGTGATGACATTTATAAGCACTAAGATCTTAAAGGCAGAAAAAAATACTACTGTGGATGGAGGCTTTGGAGCAGATTTTAATAAAAGGATGGAATTCTGGCCAAGGGCTGCTTGGCTGGAATAATAAAAAAATTCACGCCCTTGATGTGCTCTGTGTTGGCTCTGGGACACTGAGAGCCCTTCAGTGGCACCTCTGCACATGGACAGACACGGAGCTGGGAATGGCAAGGGATGGGTGGGGTGGGAGGGACCTTAAACTCATCCCATCCAACCCCCTGGAATGGGCAGGGACACCTTCCACCAGCCCAGGCTGCTCCAAGCCCTGTCCAACCTGGCCTTGGACACTTCCAGGGATCCAGGAGCAGCCACAGCTTCTCTGGGCAACCTGTGCCAGGGCCTCACCACCCTCCCAGCCAGGAATTCCTTCCCAATCCCTAATTTTCTATACTGTAGAGGCAGTGCCTGCCTGGCCATGACGGACCGGACTCAAGCACATGGAGTCACCCCCAGCTCTCCCCACACCTTGGCTCTGCAGGGACAGTGTCCTATCAGGGATATCCAGGGAAAACACTGCCCAAATACCCACCTTTCCCCCAAATTAATGGAGTCCTGCCTTAACCCCTCACGGATCACTGAAGGCAGGTGGTGACCAGAAGCACCACTACGAGGGGTGGGCTTTTCCTGCTCCCAATTTTGGTGACTTCTGGGGCATAAAAATTACCCCAAATATCAATACAGCGCTACTTTCCCCCTGCTTATTGTTCCTGATACACAGACTGAAGGGAAGGGCACTCCAAGCGGGATTTTTGGGATGTGAGAGAAGCCCAGTGGAGTGGGGAAGGGGGAAGTGTGGAGCACCCGGAGGCAGGAGGAGCCACCTCACCCCGATCCCAACCGCGGAGCCTTGTCGTGGCACGGGATCAGCACATCCAACCCTCCCTCCCCCCGCGAGGGAAGGAATGCCGCGAGCTGGGGACGAGCTGGAACCTGGGGGAGGTCCCGGGGATGGTTTCCAGTGGTTTGCCAGCGCTGGATTCCTCGCCCGGTAACAAGCACGGCTCCAACTCCAGTGCCACACTGACATCTCATGGAAAAAAGCTCTCGTTGCACTTGCAGGGCTGGGAAGGCACTTCAGGGGACGGGTTTTTGGGATAAAGGCTTGGATTTTGATGCCCACCTTGTCCTAAGAGAAGTGGCTTTGTACAAAATCGGTATTTCTCTGCAATTCAAGGAATATAAGGTAAGACAGTGAACGTTTGGGCCAACCCGGAGGGGATTTGTAGCTGCAGATTTGACATTTCACCTCCAACCTCACTTGCTTCTGATGGTTTTATATAAAAATAAAAAGAATCTTGGTGCTCTGAGCTCTCCAGCCAGATACAGATTAATAACACCTTCCTCAGCTATAAGAGGTTTTTTCCCAATGGGGGTGGTAAAGCACTGGCACAGGTTGCCCAGAGAAGCAGTGGCTGCCCCTGGATCCCTGGAAGTGTCCAAGGCCCACCTCAGAGTGTCCCTCTGAGCTCCCTGCAGGGTTTTTTTGGGATGTGGCCACACTTACCAGCTTACAGTTTATAGGAGCCGGTGCTCCTTCAACATCCTCTAAAGCACTTGCCTCCGATTCGGAAGGGAGACTTGAAATCAAAATTAAAAGTCAAACAAAACCAGTGTCTCCACTTAAAAGCCCTTTAAAGGCTTGGAGATGATTAATGTGTTTAAACTATAAACTGTAGCTGTTTTAAGAGGAGACAAATACAAGATCAAGACTTCTGGCTACACAAGCAGTGTGAACGAGTAAGTAAACAGGCGGGACAAGCTCAGCCTCGCCTGGAGACGCAGCTCTGGGAGCTCCGGGGATTTAAAGGGGAAGCGTCGGGCCCACCCCAAACCCAGCCACGTTAAAGGGGGGGTTCTTACCCTTCTGCCCCGTGCAGGGTCAGGGCAGCTCATCCCGGGGGGGCAGAACTGCTGGAGAGGGTGTCAGAGAACCAGGGGATGGTTTGGGTGGGAAGGGACCTTAAAGTCATCCCATCCCACCCCCTGCCGTGGGCAGGGACACCTTCCACCAGCCCAGGTTGCTCCAAGCCCTGTCCAGCCTGGCCTTGGACACTTCCAGGGATCCA